>WNLN01000258.1:0-46476 GCA_021347865.1 Sarocladiaceae sp. CBMAI 1973
GGGCGAAGAGGCGAAGCAAAGCGAGCGAGGTCGGCGCTGGGCAAACCCCTGGTGGTCAAGGTAGCGCAAGACAAAGGGCAAATTCCGTCAAAAAGTCAGGACGCATACAGGGAATTGGAGGATCCAGGATTTTACCTGCAGCAATTGGCGAACAGGAAAAGAGCAGAGAACGGCACAGTTGTTCGTGCACGCGTGTGAGAAAGAGAGCGGATTGAGTAATGGAAATGCACGGTTGGGTGGACTGGAGACAGAGCAGAGGCCGGCAGAAGAGGAGAGAAGGTGATCAGTTGATGAGGAGAAAGGTCATGGGATCGAGGAAGGAGCGAACTACTGAATTATGCAACTAGGCTGGTAAGAGCAGGGTGTGAGCAATGGACGGTGTTGTTGGGCAGTCGACAGTTCTGTCATTGATGATGTTCCGTTTGCAGGTTGGGTGACGATGATGCTGTCATATCACTATGTCGCCTCCCTCGAATAAAGAGAGACATCACAACACCAACAACCACAAAACGACGATCAAGCACGACGCATCAACAATGCTTGGTTCGCCTCTCCATTGACGCCGAAAATCATTCCTGCAAGCACTTACCTGCTTCACACCCAGTCGAGGCGCCCGTGTGTTGGAGCTGTTGGCTATTGGATCGCCATTAAGTAAAAAGAAAGGCACGAAACGTAATGGAATGGGCCTTGGATGGCACCGGTCGCTTGCGCAATGTGACCCCTGGCGCACCCAAGCCCGGTGTCTGTGGTTTTGCGCATCCGCGTGACCACTTTTCAATTTCCCCATTTTCTGTTGAGGCGGTGTCCGCATCTAACCGTCGTTGTCGTCGAGTTGCTTGCCATTAGCGTCGCGCGTCGTGTTGTGTCAATGGGATCCTCGTCTAATGTTTTCGACAGCCTAGACACCGACCAGGCTGGCTGTTCGCGTCGGCTCTGGGTGGAAAAGCCCATGTGACCTGCAATCGGCTTCCGGAGCCGCACGTCCCGTTGCCGACCTGCCAGTCAGTCAGCTGCAGGTGCCTACCAGTGCCCGCCCTGCCCGTCAACACGGCGAATGAAACCGCCCTGCTCAGCTTTTCAGGGTGGCAACGGTACCTGACTCACCTTGACGTAGCCACCACACTCATCCCCAGACTTCACGCTCCGGCCGTGGTCGCAAGCCACAGTGATGCTCTCGATGCCTACCTCGCAACTCTGTCGCCTCGTCGTCACCGGCATTCCCGGCGCCCTGTTTTGGGATCACCGTGGCTAACTGGTCGCATCGATAGGCTTCTACATCTTCAATGCCCTCCACAGTCCATCGCTGTATCTGTCATTGGGGTTCGCGCTAATGCAAAAGACCCCCGATTGAGCTTCCTCTTCTCGCAAGGCTTGTTCCTAGCGGCGGATGGAACAATGCGTAGACTTTCTCCAGTCGGAAGGGTTCATTGCCTGTCGCCGCTCCGAGGGCCCTACTTCGTACTGCTCATTTCATACCAAGCTGTCTGCACTTGACCCTCGCTTGCTTCCCTAACCCATGGTATGCTCAGTTCGTGTAAGTTCTCTTCAAGAGCACATATTAATGCTCAAGGCCATCTTTTCCCCCGATATGATGCACGATTACTCGTGAGCCGAAAAATCCCCAGTTGGGTCCAACAGGAACTATTTGTTCGGTGTTGTCTTACACATGTGTAGGGTAGTTTGGTATACGAAGGCAGGTGCTTGCATCGAGCGCATTCGGTGTTGCGTCAAGTGAAAGGATCCCTGAAATGTTGTTGATGATAGTCTGGTGAGTGCGGCGGCTTAAATGCTCAAGCAACTTGCCCTGAGAGCATAGTCGATCCGGACAATTGAAGCACTTGTAGTCTGTGAAGCTTCATATGCGCGTATCTTGCAGGGGTCACCGAGATTTGGATAAAGAAGACCGCCGGTGCTGCCTGACGGCCAAATTCACGCTGACAGGATTCACGCGGCTCAGTGGCTGTCTGTTCAGCACAATGCGAGCAACACGAGCGACGGCAGCCTTATTTTGAGGTTCCTTTCAATCACGATCCAAGGCATGTAAGGCAGTTCAATACGGCTATCCCGACTCATCTCGATTTAGTGTCCCCAAACTGAGCGTTATTTGGCCAACTACGGCATCAGGAGCTGAAGACATGATGGCTTCTTTTTCGTCAATGCCGCTTGAGCTGCTCCTGCACATCTCAAAGCTTATTGACTTCGCTGATCTCAAGAACCTGAGCAGCGTGAATTCGCAGCTTCGAAATACCTTCGTGCCGGCCATATTCCGCACCATTCGATTCACGAATCTTGAGGAAGACGAAGACAATGTGTCGCAAATGATCTCCCGGCATGGTCAGCATGCCAGCATGTTACAATTCGACTTTCATCTGCGACTAGATTCTGAGAAAGAAGGCAACTCGCAGCCACTGCCAGAGGGCGGTTTCTATGGATCCGATGACGAATCGAAGAACGAAACGATTGACGGCACTTCGCTGTCGTCTGTGTCATCGAGAATCTTGAGCGGCGAGCTACTGCCTCATGTAGCTTCCATGATTGTGAGCCTCATTCCAGAGGATGACTTCTATGGCGAAGGCTGGGGCGATGATGAGGGCCTTGGGTGTATCTACATTTTCGAAGATGTGGTACAAGGAGCCGGTCTGAAACATGTCGAGAAGAGATGGCCTTCCTGGCGACGTACCATGGCATCTATGTGGACCGTTCTGTGCCGCAATGATGCCATCACCTCCCTGAAGACCGACAGTCTTCCGGCTCTGCCCCTCTCGTCATGGCTGCAGCCGGAGTGGCCAGCCTTCCTCGGCCGTCTGAGGTCGCTTGTTCTTGGGATCCGGGGCGGGGACAACGGTGCTGGCTGGAAGGCCAACACGGCGACGGGATATCGCGAATTTCTTGAAACACTGAACGAGCATTTCTTCGACCATGCGAAGTCGCTGACCAAGTTGCACCTGAAAGCTGATGCGGATGTTTTCTACGGCGACAACGACATGTACCCGTCTCCCATGGCATTTCGGCCGGGCCATATGCCTGAGTTGGAGGAGCTGATCATCGAGAACTGCTTCATCGACGAGAATTGCTGCACCTACCTCGTGGATGCCTCAAAGTCTGGCTCACCCCTGAAGAAGCTCAGTCTGCTAGACTGCATGGCGAACCAGGAGACGCCAACCTGGTCACGGGTGTTTACTCGCCTCGCCAGTCTTGGAGGCAACTTGTCTCTGCGGGAATTCATTGTCGCCAACGAGAGAATTGAGTTCCCGGACGATTATGAGAAGATCTCCCATCTACCCGTGGTCAAAGACCGTCCAAGCGGCACCATCTATGTACGCAGTACTCCGAAGGAGGAAGGAGAGCACCCGCGCCCGTTCGCCTACGGCACTGTTGATGACAAGTACGGCATGATATTCATGGATGAGGAACACAACGTTGAGGAGTATGAGAGCGGCGAGGATTTCAGGGCCTATGAGGAACTTATGAAGCTCATAGCCGAGAACGTGAAGGCGGCTACGAAGGGTCAGGTTGCAATTTAGCGCTTTAGCGATGAACATGACGAATAGTCGATAGATTTTTCATTCCTTTGAGAAATGCTATAGGTGCCGCACGTTACCATCGCGATAGTAACAGCTTCTCAACTCCAACAACCGATCTTGCAGTAGACCGTTGACCCACGCGAACTGGCTCAGCATAGCCGGAAGCTCACTCCATGTCAGGTCAAGCTGGAACAAAAGATCACTTATGCGATGCACGAGGTATCGCTGCCGATCATGAGACTTCTCAAGCATTACCGCAGCTACCATCAACACCCACAAGTGCAATTCCTCAAAGCCCCTCCAACGTGCCTCGTGGTACTCCAACAGCTCCACTAGACGGTTCGTGTGATGTGGTACAGTTCCTGGAGTAAAGCCCACTAGGCGAAGAAGGAAAAGTAATGCTGCGAGCCTGATCGTCTCACGTAGTACCATGGCTTGGGGAGCAGCTTCGTTCAGCAACATGCCCTGTTTCGTGCGTTCTACTTGTAGTAGTAGGTATGATGTGCGCGCACGCGTGATACAATAGACCGTATAGCTATGGCCTTCTTTCTCCTCGCAGGCATGTTTGGCCTGCTGCACGAAAGACTCAGCGAGACCGGTCATGAGTTCCAGTATTGAAGCGATGTCATCAAGTTCGGCGTCTAATGACCTCAGATTGAGAAGTGTTCGGTCCAACAACGGGTTACTGATGGAGTTCAAGTAAGGTTGCATAAGATCCAGTGGTATGTGAAACCTCGGGGCCTGGTCTATGACCAGGCATCCAGTAGTGTCGGTCCTGAAGTATGATCAGCATCGCTTGGTGTCAATGAAAGATGTGTACCAACCATAGAAGGCCAAGCTTGAAATAGAGGGATGGATAGGCCTCGAGCCCGCCTATATTATCCAATAGGAACTTTAGGCCGGCCATGTGCATCTGCCACCGATCCATGTTACCCACGCTCACCTACAACGTTATGTGTCAGCTCATGCCAAAGGGAGGCACTTCAGAGGCTCCAGCGTACATCATAACTGGCCAAGCCAAGAACTACACCGAGTAGTCCATGACTAGTATCCTGATAACCATGACCCACAAGCATTCGCTGATTGAGATCGGTAATGGCATGTGAATAGTGGCGCAGGGATACGTCGTTCTCCGTGTGGGGAAGCGTGTAAGTCGCAGTGGGTTTCTCGTGGAGAGCCATTTCGGCTAAAGCAAAATGATATGTTCCATCATCGAACAAGGCGAGGGAGAAACAAAGTTCTCGGACCTTCATGCAGAAGGCGGAATTCCGGCGGACCAGGAACGACCTGAGTTGCTGGGCGCGCTTCTCTATTGGCAAGCTGAGTGACGACCCAGACCACGGACTCGGCTTTTGGGGCTCTGTCGCTGTCGGATGATCTTCAAGGTCTGCCTTGACGCGCATGCCTTTCCGTCGCCAGATATCGTTTCTTACGTGCTGATGAATCTTGCGTCGGGTGTTGCGCGACTTCAATTCGTCAGGATGCTGAACAACGATAAACCCCCATGCTGGCTTGCGAGCTTTTGTCGTCGGCATAGAGACCATTCTGGTATAGCATGTCGCGAGAAATGTATCTGTGCACGAAAAGGGAAGTCCTGGCTCGATACGGTGTGTAGAATGAAATTGTAGATGTTTGGTAAGCAGGAGACCATGTTGGAGAGCCGCCCTCCCGATTGCTTAAGCGGTTACATGGCTGTAGCCCAAGACGGATTGGCTAGATATCCGCGGAGAATATACGGAATTCTATTGGCTCACGTCTTGGGAACGGGCGTGGCTGGCTACTTGAAGCTCGAATAAGAAACTTCCTAATTGCGACAAGCGGTGGACGCTTGGCAAGCATGTGTAAGCGCACCCAGGTCACCCACTGACACCTACAAACGCACTGGACGAGACTTTGTAGGATGTCAATTGTTGATCAGTACGATGCGGATAGAGATGAGATAGAACGGAGTCATTGAGGAGGGATAGAAACTATATAAGCTGGGCTTTGTGCTCAGAACATATTGCACCCAAGCATTACTTCCGTCAATCTCATTCGAGCTTCCACCGTGCTTCTCATTGCGCAATCGATCTCATTCCACAGCTTCGACATGGCCGAACGCATTGCCCTCATCCTGGGCGCTGGTCCAAATGTTGGGCAGAGTGTTGCAAAAGCATTCAAGAATAAGGGTTACAGGGTTGCAGTAACATCCAGAAGCGCAGACCCGGGTGCGTCCAGCTCCGAAGAACTTGTTATTAAAGCCGATTTATCTCGTCAAGAGGCCGTGAGCGAAGTATTTGAGAAGGTCAAGAGCACTTGGGGCATACCCCATGTCGTTATCTACAATGGTAAGTCAGCCTCTCTTCACCATCCATTTTGTCTTAGGGGGCTAAGAAAGCGAAGCATACGTCCACACGGATAACGACCCGAAAGATGCTTTTGAGACTCCATTGGATACTTTCACAAGGAGCGCCTTCGTCAACCTTATAAGCGCTTATGCTGCTGCCCGAGAAGCTGTCCAAGGGTGGAAGTCAATGTCAAAGTCCGAGGACAAGTTGACGTTTATCTACACCGGCAACTGCAGCAATACTATACCTCTCGTTCCCTTGGTAGACATCAGTGTGGGCAAAGCAGGCTCTGCGAACTTTGTTGCCATTGCCGCGGAAGCCTACAAGGAGAAGGACAACCTCAGGTGTGTGGCCCAGAGTCAATTCGACCCAGTTAATATTATGCTAACAACCTCACCCTTGATGAAAAGGTTTTACTACGCAGACCAAAGAACTGATGACGGAACTCCAATGTGGGATGGTCCGAGTGGTGAAGGCCATGCAAAGCTATACATAGATCTAGCTGAGAGCAACGAGAGACGGCCATGGTTACAGACTTTTGTGGTCGGCCAAGGCTACAAAAGGTTCGAGGCATAAGCGACAAACCTTCAAATAGAAAGGATGGAAACGTCAAGTGATTGAGCATGAGCTCCATGGGCCATAAAGTGGTGATGGACATGATGCTCTGCATTCCGGCGATTCGAGGAATCAGTGGCTAGTACAAATGAAACCTACATCCCCCGTTCATGTGCAGACTGAGACAGATCCCCGATGAGCTTCAACTGTGCTATCTTATGGAGTTCACAAGAATGTGACTTTCTGCTCTTGACGTGTTTGCATGTCGAGTCCTAGCTCGTGCGATTTGACTTCGGCAAGCAGTCCCCCTACTGCAGGTTGGTCTTGCATCACTGAGCTTGTCGGACGGATAGACGTAATGCGGCCACGGTCTGTAGAGAAGCCCCGCTGGCACAATACTCAGGTATGTCAACCCAATACGTCCTGAAGCGAGAGCGCAGATGAGGAGCATGACGCGAAGCCGAAGAGTATGCTGGAAAGCTCAACGAGTTGCATCGGCAGTCCTGACTCCTCTCGTAAGTCGTGGTATCGAAGACGAATATGGCAGCTGTTTCCTCCAGAAATGATGTCTGCCATTCCATTTGAGTGCTTAAAAGTAAAGCTTATATAGACAAGGCCGTGAATGTAAGAAACCCGATTGCGCCGTACCCATGCCATCTTTATCGAACTCATGGTTCACACTGCCATACACCAAGACGCGCCCTGCGCCATTATTGCACACAACGAATTCCCTATCTTCCGTTTGTCCTTTGCCGCACCCCTCTAAGGCGCTCTTTGCAATCCTCACAATACCATTTCGCTGTTGGGAGATATCATGTTAGCCGACTGATCGTTACGAAACAAATCAGGGGAGTGAAGGACGTACTTTTCGACCCTGGTGCCACCTTCAACCCAACACATGCCAGATGGAACCATTCCCTCGCACAATCATCTGAGTCACACGCGACCATTTCGCCGTAGCTCACACCGTCGCAGTAGCAGTATCTTGGCTCGTCGGCGTCGATGTCGCCCTCCTCGTCGTCACCATGTACGCTGCTAGTCGCGTCCTCATCTCGAACCCTTGGTGGTGGTGGAGGAGGGGGAGCCTGTTGAACCGTTGAACCGCTCTTCTTATGGCCCTTCTTGCCGCCGGCGCCGTCCTTCTCACCGCTGCGAGAGGGCCGAGCACGAGCCGCCTCCTGGAAAGTAGCTAGAGCAGGTGTAGATGGTTTGCTCGCACGCCCGCTCTTGGTTGTAACGGTCGGCATTGGAGGAATGATCGGTGGTGTGGGTTCGTTCTTCCGCTCGTTCTCCTCGGCTTTTGTTTCTTTCTTATTCGATGTCGGACCTGCGGTGGCAGGCTTCTCCTCCTTCTCAACATCCTTCTTGGCAGGCTCGGTCTTGATCGGAGCAGCTGCCTTTTCCACAGGCTTCACCTCGTTACCTGGGCGTGGCCAGTCTTTGGGCGCAACAGAGTCTGGTGTTGGTGGCACTTGTCCATTGGGCTTCGTAGCTGCAGCTGAGCTCGGCCGTGACTTACCATTCTCTGCGACACTGTGTAGGGAGTTTTGTCGGGATCGCGATGAAGGTGGACGTGGAGCCACAACTGGTGCTGGAGAGGCTCGGGATGTGGTTTTCGGTTCGGGCAGGGGTGGCATAACCGGTGAGGATACGATCGAGGGCGACATTGCAGCTGCTGTTGTCCCATTTTTGCTATGATTCGTTAGCATCCCGGCCTTTCGCCTTGCGGACTGGCTGCCATACCTCTTCTTTGCTTGACCACTCGCAGATGGCAATGCTTTCCGCTTCTTAGGTCCATCTGGCGCTGGTGTTCCGCGAGGGCTGTTCGTTTTGGCTTTGGGCTGATTGGCACCACCGAAGACGCCAGCCATTGCTCGGTCAGCAGCAGCAGCAGTCCCATTCGCCGTCTTATCGACCTTCCGTTTCTTAGGAGGAGGATTGCCATTCGCTGCACCTCCAGATGTGATGCCGAGGCCAACGGCTGTCTCAGCTGCCGTCTTACGAGCTTTGGGCTTCTTCCCCTCACCCTTGGCCTTACCGTCGTGGTCGTCGAAGTCCGATTCGAGGTGATTATTCTAAGACTCTTCTTCGCCTGAACAGCTTGCTTTCGGGCGTCACTTCTAGCGGCCGCCTCGTCTGCAAGTGCCTGGGCAGCCGCGGAAATGGCCGCGGCACCATCTCGTCTCGTCCTCTCGGCGTGTGATGCCTTGCCCGAGCGATTCTCTGGGTATGCCCAGTGTGTCAAGCTGCCCCATTTCGCCTCGTCGCTGAACTCGTCTTCCAAGAAAGGCCAGACGTCCTCAATTCTTGTGAGCTGTTTTTGTAGTGCCTCGTTCGCTGTCGACAGGACGTGGTTCTTCTCTTCGAGCGAGACGAGCATTTCGTGGATCTTGAAGGATGTCTGTCGTAGTAATTGCTGTTTGGGCAGGCTTGCGAGTTCGAATGTTGATGGGAAACCACTGTCGCCGTCGGCCGCTGCTTGGGCCTGTTCTAGCGCTGCGAGGCCGGAGCTCGATGGTGTACCCATGAGTGCTGATGCTGCATTCAATTCGTTTTGCGGTCTGGGGACGGCTGCGGGATCAGTGGCAGCGGCGACGAGCTTGAAGAGTTGCTCCTCGGGCCCGAAGACCTTGGCGTCGACCTCTTTGAGCAGGGTGAAGTGTCTGACCAGCTCCTTAGGCAAAGCGGTCATTGTGTCGGCAAAGTGCGTGACGGCCGGGAAGATGTCGATAGGCTGATCGCCAGCGGGACCGGTCGAATCGGCATCTCGGTCGCCCAGTGCCCTGTTTCGCGGCGGGTTGGTACGCGCCTGGCGAGCGGGTTGCGACCGGCGATGCGACGAGGCATCCGCCGCGGTCGGCTTCGCCGACTTCATCATGTGTATTGTATCGTTCGTCAGGTAGTTTTAGCCAATTCGATCGACCTCGAAAGACGTTGCTGCGGCCTTTGTGGCAGGAAAGGAGTTCTGGACAATCGCAGGTCTTGTCTCGCGGCGGGAAGTGCAAATGCGGGCGTGGTGGTGGTGTGTCGGTCGAAAGCTGCCAGGATCGTAAAAAGGATGACAAACGCTGGACAATGCTCTTGTCAAGTCTGTCGTTGGAGCTCGTAAAAGAATGAGCAAACTGCTTCCTATGCTATGCTTGTACACGTGCCTAGGTGAGGAGGGCACGATTCGACTTGAGAAGCAGCAGCAGAGGGTGACGAAAGACAAATGCGGTGATGGTCGGCAGAAGAAGCAGCAGAAGACGAACGAGGTGTGCGGCCCCGAAGGACGGCAGCCAGAGTACCACCGCAAGCCGCTAACCCACCCCCTGCGCGGTGCTAGCTCAACCCCCCCAAAATTCCCCAGTTGAGCAGCATCATCCGCGACCGGGATTGGCTCGTTGCATTGGAGGCGCGTGAATCCCGCTTTGAGCCGACCTTCGCATGACAATTCGTGGATGGTCAATGGGTGTACGGCAGCATTGGCAGATGACCTTGCTTCAGTTTACAATACGCCGTGCGGGCGTGTGCAGCGACTTTTATCGCTTTTAATCCGTCACCCCAGCTCGCTTGGTGAACCACGAACTCTCTACGTCATTCGTCACGTCAAAAAGTCATTCGCGAAACTTTGTGCCCGAGATACGCATGCACATATGTAGTTGCCTCTCCTGGCGTTGCAAGTCAAACGACTATTCATTATGATTACGCTCACGATTCGTGGGTATCCTCGCTACTCTAGCAGCTCGCTAGCTTCAGTCCTGTAACCGCACACCTTTTGCGTTCCCTCTCCTCTTAGGTGCTTCCTCGCGCTCGCTGGCCTTCTTCCTCCATTGCCACTCGAGCAGGACCTTGATGAAGTGCTGAAGGTCAAAGTCAGGCCAGAGGCAGTCAAGGAAGAAGATCTGAGTATCCTGGTGACATTGCCAAAGCATGAAATCACTCAACCTCTCCACACCGCTAGTTCGCACGAAGAGATCGAGTGGAGGATCGCCGGCAGTGTACATGTGCTTGTTAAGGGACTCTTCAGTGATGTCTTCGGGGTTGGGGAGGTTCGATGATTCGTAGGAGCTTGTCCTGGCGGCCCGTGGGCGCGGTGGAGGTGAGTCCGGTGGGAGAGTCGTGGAAGAAGAGTTTCCGCCGTCGGCATCGCCGTCTTCTGACGCGGCAGACTTCTCCGGTGAGGCGTCTCGAATGGTTGGAAGAGGCTCACGGCCGTCGAGTTGGCGAGACAGAATGTTCTGACGGATTCGGGACGGGGAGAAAGGCATGTTCTTCGGCGGGGGAGGAGCGAGGAAGTCGTTGACGGTGTGCTTGATGGCGGTTGTGATCTCGGCGCGGGATGTGTAAGGAAAGCAGATGTTGAGAGTTGCTCTGTAAAGCGCAATGTTCGTCAGTGTCTTGGGCAAGCTTAAAAAAGAGGCAGAAATACTAACTGTGTGTTATGGGCGGTCCGTGCAACGGCCTTGTCCACAACCTCCAACACATCCTCACGTAGCAGCTCGCGCTGGCCGAGGACGCGAACACTGGCACCGTAGCGATCGAGAATATCTCCGTAGGACGTGAGTTGCTCGAGCTTCACCTTTGCCAGCTGCATAAGCCCCTCGACCTCGTATTTCGGACGTTTGTAGTTCTCGATGCTGAAGGCGTAAACCGTTACAACCTTGACGCCGCACTTGTAGCAAATCTCCATGATCTGTTGGGCATTGATCGTCAGCCACCATTATTTCCAAATGTACTCCGACCTTCGAAGGGTGAAACTCACTCTTGCTAATGCTTCGAAACCGCGGTGGTGGCCTTCGACAGTCTCCATGCGGTGGCTACGGGCATACCGCCTGTTGCCGTCCATCTCGAAAGCCACATGTTGCGGCACGGGTCCTTGCTTGAGAGCGCCGATAAGCAGCTCTCGGAATTGCTTAACAGCCCATTCTCCAGGCGGCGACTCGACCAGGAGTCTACCGAGCGCAGATGCGATGTCGGCCATCAGATTGGAAGCGTTGTCGATCGTGGGTCAGCCCGGGCGAAAGCGGCGCACGGGTAGGAGGTCGTCAAAAAGTTGAGAGCGGGAGGAACGAAGGTATCGGATCGGGTCGAGAGGTTGATGATACGACAGATTAAGGAATACAAGAGATGAGGTTTAGACAGAGATTCAACTCAAGATCATCTGCCAGAGGATTGAATCATGCTCGAAGGTGAAATGTGCAAGGTCGGCTGGTTGTCTTACGTAGCGCATGTACCTTGCGAAGGCCACGAAGACTGTGGCGGAGGCTGCTAAGGGAGGCTGATCGCGGCTCGGTGACCAAGGCACAGCACCCTTGGCAGTCACCGGCGTCGTTTAGCAGTGCGTGGCGGTCGTTTAAGGTTGGCCAGTGCCTGCGCCACAGAATGTCGTCAGGGTTATCAGGGTTACGGTGAGCCGGAGTTTATCGACAGCGTCACTTCTCTCCGACACGTACGCCGGAATTTATGTGTGAACAGTAGCGGATGCATCTATGAGTATCTTGCTATTCGTTCCTGCTATTTTGCTTACTATTCTGCTTCTTATTTCGTTTGCTATCGTACTTGGTATCTTACTTACGATCCAAATGGGTAATGTGTTGAGTACATGCTTTCAGATCAACCAGGAGTATTTGTTTGGGTCAAATTTGAAGGCATGAGTGGCTGACTGTCGCAATGACAGTAGACGATGGGAAGGTATTGTACATTGAACGAGCAGAATGCGCCCAGCGCATAAGCTATCAACAGAATAACGCCAGATAATGAAGTCATAAAATATGTTGTACATCGACAATCGACTCAGTTTACAGGTTACCGCAAATGAGAGATCCCAGGCTGAATGCAGAGCCAACAGGTGCCGGGATACCCTTGATAGCACCAGCGAGCGCCGAACCAGCACCCAAAAGACCAGCGCACCAGCCAGCCTCAAGTTCTTGATCCTTGACACTGATCGTGACGAGCAGATCAGGACCAGTGCCTTCGTCGACTCGAATGTGAATTTGGTTGAATTGGTGGTACTGATCCGCGTATTGTGTAGGCTCGCTCCCCTCGTTGAGGGCTGTGATAGACCTGGGTCAGTGATAGCTCTACCATGCTCGAGACCGAAGAACTTACGGTTGCATCCCACACTACTTCCGGCGCTTTCACAGCTTCGGCCAGAGTCGTATGATTGTGACTTCACTTCGTAGTTGGTCGCACTTGCTGCCTTGGCAATCTCAACGAGGTCATCAATGCTACCGAGCTTGTCGTTCTCACTGAAGCTGGCCTGGATAGACAGCTCCAGTTCGCGGTCTTGCTTGTTGAACCCTGAGATGATCTCGGTGGGAACGTAAAGCTTGTCACCGGTGTGACAGCCGACGCTGCTGCAGTGGCTCTTGATCTCATCGAGAACGTGCCATGGAGGGTTGGTTCCCCAGTTGAAGGTCTCGTCCTCGACTGCGATTCTAACATTGCCCTCTTCCTCAGAGTTTTCCCACTTTTCGTCGTCGGCGTGGACGACACCCGCGAGGATGGTGGCAGCCAACAGGGCGTGCTTCATGGTGGTTGTGAAAGCCATGGTGATAGAATTTGTTGGATTCGTACGAGGAGCGATCGGTGAGGGAGAGAGAGATGGCAAGAACACTGTGAGAATGAGACTTGGGCTGGTGATGATGGTGGGCTTGATGATGATTCGAGACTGGTAGGCAGTGAAAGCTTTATACATGTTTGGCTGTAAACCGGACACTGAAGATCTTTAACTACTATGAGTATGTTCCTTGACGCAGCCCTACGTAATTCGTCCCTGGTGTCGCGTGGACATTGTCCATTTCCTGCACTGCCTGCCGAGCCCATCTCAAATCCTTTCTGACGGGATAAGTCTTGGCTTGAATACGCTCAGAGTCTGATATTCGTGAGTCGTACACAGCGTATTGACTCTTCGGTCCCGAGAACCCTTACAAAGACATTCCACACGTCTGCCAAGTGCTGATCGGTTCCTTCGTGTACTTCCAAGACACTATCCAGCAAACGAAACATGAAGGATGGTGCCGATATTTAATTGCAGTAGTGATCGCCACGCCTCAGCCCTGCGATTGCCGAATCCATCCCCACAATGACGGAGAGTTGAGTGCAAGGGTCGCGACCACGAAAAAAAGGGTCCTGGGTAAGCACTAGATTGTTGTTTGTTTAAAGTGACGTTGAGATCAGGCAGTGGTGATGTATATAGTTCTTGGCTGGAAGTCTAAATTACTAAGGTTTGCAATGGGGTGCTGGGCAGAGAGTGAGGCTGGGTGCGACTGACTGATCCGAGACCTTGACTCTATTACATCGCGACCCTGTATGACCATGCATCCTCAGGTAGCCGTCTGTCACTTATCGTCAAGGGCACATCGTCAACATTTGTTCAAAGCTACCATGGCAAGGTAAAGCAGCAACGAATGACAAAAATCGTTGCAGCAAGAGCCACCTAAAAGCTTTCAACAATTCACAGATGTTACTAACATGGGTATCTTCTCGTACATCGAAAGAAATATCTCTCGGAAACACCAATTGCCGGAAACATAGGACAAATGCTAGAAACTCAGTCACCCCTCCAAGACCCTCGAAATTTGTGTTTCATCAACGCTGCCTTTGGGGTCGAACCATCATTCGTGCTATGAGAATGCGGCTGTCCCATGCCAAAGCCGTCAATAGTCAAAACCAGTATATCGCCATACAATGTTGGCTCAGTCATGAATGACAGGTCCTTGGTCTCATTCAGTGACGGATCGTACTCTTGGAGCTGAGCAAATACCGCTTCTGTCCAGGCAGCCGGTCCTGTCGATGTCATAACGTCGAAGCTTGACGGCCGACTTTCGTCACTCGACGCAGCATGTAACGCTTCTAGAGACTCAGCGACATGAGAAAACATCTTTCGAAAGACAGGGTGTCGTGGAGCGGCAGCAATCGTCCACTGGCAGAATTGCAGCCAGTGGGGAATGTCGGCCCAAGGACCTCCATCACGTCTGTCAAACTCGATCCCAACGATGAGCTTAACCTTGTCCTTGATACCTGGCACCCATTCGTTGATGGGTCGCAAAGCCTCAGTGTCTGTGTCGGTATACACGCCGCCCTCGATGTAAAGGAGGAGATAGCGCAAGAAGTCGGACTTTTGACCGACGTTTGTGATGTTATGGTACGTTTCAATGATGACGGGATGAGCCGCGAAATTAGTATCAACGAAATGGTCTGCTCCTTCTTCTCCGACCAAGGTACTGCTCAACGTGTCAGTGTCATTGTGCATTATCGCGAATATGTGCAGCAAACTCACTATGTGAAGTCGGGGTTGAGTGCCAGCCACGAAGCAGTATTTGAGAGGCCATCGGGATCGATCCGTTCATTCTTTGCGGCATGTTTTGGAAGATGAATTTGCCAGATCTTATTCGGTATGAGGCCATCGCCCTGTGGCGCGAGACCGAACCCTTTGTTCGAGGTATCGTTGCCGAGTACCTGCCAGCCTTGCAGTGTCGTTGGAACGCGATCGCTGTAAGTCCAGATCAAGGTCAAGAGTATACATGTTGTCAATGCTGTAAGAATGCGTGTTCTGCGCTCGCGTCGATTGAGGTTATAATTGTGGTCCGACTTGAGTTGTATAAGTCGACGGTATATGCCATCGGGATACATCGTACAGTGAAGATGTCGGGGAGGAATAACAAGTGCAGTAATTCAGGAAAGGGCCAAGAAAAAACACTCAACATCTTATCAGCCAAGGCTACAGTCTTTAAGTATCAACCATGGCCTTTGAACAGAAAGCACCCTCTGCTATTTTTGCGACCTTCATTGTGTCCCGACCACAGTTGGCCGCAGATCATGCTGTTGGTTCAAGCTTGCAGTATCTCAAACAAGCTGGCCGGCCTCATTATCGCCAGGCAGGCGCTTAACATGAGTATTTCGGGGAAGCTTTTAAGCGCCTGCAACTCGCACTTCTTGAGCTTCTATACGACGTATTTGGCAACAAAGAGATACACACTAAACCCACTAGCTACGGTCGCGTAGCCTGAGCAATTGCTTTGGACAAGACAGCACCATCATAAATTTACGCAACAGGCGATGCTAAAATTGTCACAATATGGCCCATTGGAATTTTGTATAATTGGTTCCTACTTAATTAGTAGTTTGGTCATCTTGTAGCCCCTGTGTACCTGCAGTCCCTCGAGAAGGCACTTACATGGGTAGACGATTGAGGCACGGAGCATGTCACAGATGCACTGCGTGGTCAGGAGTGGAAAAAAACACAAACCATGTTTTCTTTCTGCTTAAGCTATCCCTGGAGGCTTGCGGCTATTCGACCTCATGCGGACTTCCCGCAAAGCTTACCCTCTCTGCTTGTGAGATCCATTGCATTGATGTACAGGAGGTAAACCCCGCTGCCGAGATCTGTGCTGCGCCGCTACCGCCCTGGTTTCGGTCAGTCTCACCACTTAAAGCGAATAATACATCTTGATTCAGTAGTAAAACTCCGCTGTAATGCATGCTGCTACGGACCTCGACGCCCCAGATCTATCTGGCGGAGGCCAGTAGTGCTGACGAGAGACGGCGATGGGCAACTAATACTAGGACCATGATCCTGCAATTCCGCATCTATACGAATATATATATCCCTGGATGAACTCGAAAGGAAGATGTAGTGATGAGGCCTTAAAACTGTATCTTTAAACATTGTGCGCTAATTGCACCATTACAAAATTCACGTCGCATCTTTTGTGTCAATTGTCATGTCTTCTGCAACACCCTCAAGTGACACCGCCATCAAGGCCATCCAAGACGCGGGTCTTTCCGACATTCTCGTTCTACCATCTTCCGACTTGTACGCGACGCGCATCGACTCATACTGGTCTCTCACCGCAAAGCTCCGTCCTTGGGCCCTCATCTTGCCTAGAACACCCGCCGAAGTGGCAGCAACTGTTCGAGCCCTCGTCAGCGTCCCGGGTCTTCAATTCGCAGTCCGGAGTGGCGGACACATGCAGAATGCCGCCTCGAACAACATCACTGAAGGCGTGACAATTGACCTTGGTCACCTCAGATCTGTGACTTACGATGAAGAGACCAAGATTGCGAGTTTGCAGCCTGGCGCTCGCTGGAGAGATGTTTACGGTGTTCTCGAGCCTGCGGGTGTGACTGTTCCTGGAGGGCGGTTTGGAGATGTAGGTGTTGGGGGCTATTTACTCGGAGGTGGTATCTCGTACTTCAACCCACGAGTAGGATTCGCATGCGATTCCATCTTTCGCTACGAGATCGTACTCGCAAATGGCGATTTGGTCGAGGTGAGCGAAAAAGACCACCCGGATCTGTTCATCGCTTTGAAGGGCGGCGGCAACAACCTCGGCATCGTCACCCGCTTCGACATGCAGACATTTGAGAACCCAAAGCTATGGGGAGGCTTGGGCATTTACGAAGGCACGCATGGACAGTCGGTCATCTCAGCCTTTGACTCGTATATGAAGGAGAGTGTGAAGAGACCAGATGGGATCTTCTTGCTTTTTTGGACTGTTGGGGCTCAACCCATCAACAGTTGTATTGTTGTGCTGGTTGGACTGGACAACAAGGAGGATAAAGAGCTGTTCGGACCGCTGCTCGAGACGCCCACTATACAGGGCGAGTACAAACCTGACAATACCGTGGGGCAGCTGGCCGAGGCTTTTGGAGCCGCGCCAGGCAAACAGTAAGTCTTCAATTTGCAGCTATGGCTACAACTTCAAACTTGGAGCCTCAAGCTTGTCATAATGAGATGCGTCGCTAACACCAGATAGTGTGACATGGCGCAACATCTGCTTTGAGAACAACACCAGTCTGATTCAGAAGGCTTATGAAGTGACATTCGAGCTTCACCGAGACATCATGGCTCTGGGGGTGGAGGGAGATGTCAGCTTCGTGCCAGGTGTGCAACCAATGTACCGAGCATCAATGGAGCAATCTAGCGCTCGCGGCGGAAACCTCTTCAACCTTCCTGCTTCAAGGTCAGGCACAGATGCTACATACTCGACCATTCCTCACGACTCGGTCATGTTCTTCTTCCAGGCGGAGTTTACCACTGCTGAGTTACTCGACGCAGCAATTCCTCTGATCAACGACTGCTTTACGAAGTTTGAGAAGAGTATTGAGGAGTTGGACGCGGTGACGCCGTGGAGGTATCTGAACTATAGTGACTTAAGTCAAGATCCGTTGTCGAGCTATGGAGTTGGGGCGGTGGAGTTGTTGAGGGATGTTAGTCGACGGTATGATCCTGAGGGTGTCTTCCAGGAACGGGTCAAGGGTGGTTTCAAGATCCCTAAAGCTTGATTTCAGACTGGGATGAGTATATAATTGCAAGGAGGCCTCGGATTCTGATTGAACTGTAGGTGATGGTACAGTAGTCGCTGCCTCTGCCTTATCTCAGGCGTCGAAGATATACCGCCGTATATTACTTACTATGCTAGGGGTATTGCGTAAATAACGACCTCGCAAATAGTGATACTCCGAGTAAAGCATAGACCCAGTCGACGATCCCTTCTCTCCAAGGTTCTCGGGTCTACGCCGATCAGCCTGCTGCAGCCCAACTCTTAGTGCTTCCAAGCAAATGCAAGGCGACGCGGCCCACACGCACTCACACTGATAAGCGCTCCCACCTTGAGAGAGTCAGGCACAACCCTTGACCGATCAATTCTTCTCTACAACTACGTGCGTTTCTGAGAGGCTTGAGGACTATGCGACACTTGCTGTTAGGCTCTCTCGTATAGACACTATGGGTTATGCATGCAAGATGAAGGGGAAGCGGTATGATCTCGTGCCACCACAGGCGCCGAGCACGAGTCGCGCACCAGCCTTGAACATCTGGAGCAAGCTGCTCACAGCATTTGGACTGATCTTCATCTGGTACCATTGGTCAAGTCCGTCGCTTGTCCTCTTTGGCGACTCGAAACTCGAGTGGAAATGGAGCGAGGTAAATTCCGATGGCATCTTGGGGCACGACGGTAGTATTAACCTGTGATAGATTGCTCCCAGCACCGACCTGCAATGGCATAGTTGCTATGAGGATCGCTATGAATGTGCCAGGCTAGAGGTATGTTGATGGCCCGTTTCGTCTTCACTGGGTGTATACTGACGACTCCAGCTTCCTATGGACTGGCAAGATCCGGGATCAGCTGGTCGAGTGGTCATTGCATTGGCACGTCTCCCAGCGAAAAGTGCTACTGACTACAAGGGATCAATGTTCTTCAACCCGGGTGTATGTTCTGTGATTTCGCGCGCTTTAACTTGATTACGGCTAATGAATGAGTCCTAGGGTCCTGGAGGATCTGGTATATGGGCATTGCAAGACCATGGCGACTTGATCCAGGAGATTGTTGGTGACAACTATGTGAGTTGCTACGAGGCTGTTCTCGACGGAATACATAGCTCAACAAAGCTAACATGCGCACAGGACATCATCACATTTGATCCGCGAGGAAGTTTGTGCCCTCTTCAGCTCACGTGTCAACCTCCACCCCGAGCCATAGACTAACATTTGTTGCTTCTAGTCGGTGCCTCTGTCCCACGAGTGGAGTGCTGGGCGAATCCACAGCAGAGGTGGGCATGGGAGGCTCAAGAGGCAGGCCTTGTCGATTCTCACAAGGGAATGCTCTACGACCTCTTTGCTCGAGCTTCCGCCTTCTCTCAGGCTTGTGAGAACAACGCCAACGAGACCGACATCGTGTCTCATCTCAGCACGGCCAGCCACGCGCGCGACATGCTGGAGATCCTGGATCAACTTGGCGAGGATAAGCTGAAGTTCTGGGGTTTCAGTTATGGAACTATTTTGGGTGGCACGTTTGCTGCTATGTACCCGGACAGAGTAGGACGTTTGGTGAGCGATGGTGAGCAATGCCCCTCGACGAGAGACGATCCGAGAGGAGATTACTGACAGGGAGATTGATTGCCAGGAAACGTTGACTATGGCGAGTGGCATTCAGGGACTCACATCAACTTCCTTCGGGATACTGACAAGGTCATGGATGGCTTCTACTCTATGTGCCACCAGGCTGGTCCAGAGAAGTGCGCACTCTACGAAGAAACTGCCAAGAAGATTGAGGCCCGTTTGGACGCGTTACTCGACAGCCTTCGTGTGAAGCCCGTCATATCTCTTACGACAACGACGGATGGACAAAGCCTTCCAGAACTAATCACATATTCCAAAGTCCGCAAGTTCATCTCAGCGACACTGTATCGACCCGTGCAGAAATTCGGACCCTTGGCAGACGCCATGGCAGCGCTCGAGAAAGACGACGGTCTGGCATACCAGACTATCGTGAACCCCGGGGCGAACGCTCTCCCGGATACATGTAATCAAGACCCAACACCACCAACGACACCCTTGGATGCACTGTTTGAGGGCACGGACGATGCATTCCCGGCCATCATGTGCTCCGACGCAGAACCGTTGACTGAGACAGTCTTTGAGTTTGAAGAGTACGCCAACGCTCTGCAAGAGATCAGCAAGGTTGCTGGTGCGGTCAACGTGCTCTTCCGCATATCCTGCGCTGGACGGACAATCCGACCGAAGTGGCGGTTCAGCGGACCATTTACTGGCAACACGAGCACTCCGATCTTGTACATCGCTAATGTGGCCGACAACGTGACGCCGCTGGTCAGCGCAAGGAACAACTCAGAAGGTTTCGATGGCTCAAGGATCCTCATCCAGAATTGCCTAGGCGTAAGTACACTAACATCCTGGTTGGAGCTGCGTGTGTGTGCTGATTACATTGACAGCACACTTCATTGGCAGCGCCATCGACATGCACGGCACAGTACATCCGATCTTATTTCCAAGACGGCATCCTCCCACCCGTCGGGACCGTTTGCGAACCCGATAAGCTACCCTTTGACCTACCTCCTGCAGCAGTTGGTAAGGGTATCGTTGGAGATGATAGCCTAAGGCCTGCGATTCGGGCACTCTCCGAGAGGGTTGGGGGAGGGGTCGAGCAGATCTACACCTGAACTGGGTTGAACTCAAAAGATAAGTCGGGGGTGGGGAAGTGCAGCTGACGATGTGACGGTCGTGAGGGGTTGGCCGGCGATTGCAGGGTCTTGATTGTCGTGATAGTGAGGGAAGCTATCTGAGACACTTGGAGATAGCTTAGAAATTGATTTCGAGGTACAACTTGCCAAACCCGTCGGTGTTATACTATCATAGGCCCGAGAAGAAGATACCATGGTGCCCCCGCGAAGCACGCTAATGACTTACACGGCCAAAGGCGCCGCACCATGGATTTTGTACTTGGTCTAAGTAATGTATTGTCCAAGTACTGCTGGAAGCGGAACGAACCGTCAAGATAAGTCAGGAAAGGGATCGGATATATACTCAACTTATACGATGTACTCATTATTGCGTGTGCGATGCGGGCGGGTCTCAACGCATTTGTGAGAGCGGCCGGGCACTCGTATCCTTGGAGCTGAACTGGGACCCAAAATCTGCTCAACTTCAGCTCAGTGATGGAAAGCAATTCTCAATCTGCTTTCGTTGTCTCAAATGAACCAAAAGAGCGCGGAAAGCCGTTCTGGCTCTACCCCAAAACCAAAACACACGTAGCTCTGGGATTCGGATCATGTCAACCAGGATGCCTTATCTCAATCCACTAGCAGTCTGGAACCCGGCGAGTCTGACACCCCGCTCCAATCAACCTGCAGGCATTAGTGATAACCGGAATACTTTATAGTGTTGGTGGTGATGCTGGTATCATGGCTTTCGATTGACGTTGGTCTCTTCCTGTTCGCCGCGTCTTGTTAGGACTCACTTTCGTCAGCAGGACGCTTCAGACTCGAAACACAAGCACAGAAGCGCGAATCCACGATGAAGTTCTTCAACAAGAGCAGAACGGAATCGGAAGCTCCAGCAGAGGTTGCGATTGATATCCTGGATGAAGAAGGCGCTCGTGACGATGGCAAGCCAGTCGCTACTGAGACGTCGACGCCTGGCGCGCGCGGTATCGAGGCGGCTCAAGCTCTCTGGGGCAAGACCGGACGTTGGCTTATCATCATCGGGTGAGTTCATTCGGCCATCTTGTAATGACTGTGAAGAAAGCTGTTTGCTAAGCCAAACCTATGTGGATAGACTGGCCATGATGATGATCACGTAGTAAGTGACCATACAATAGCCGAGCGCAACGGCTGGTCGTATAGGTCTGACATTTGCAGTGAGCTGGACAACTCAACGGTATACGTCTACAACAACTACAGCACTTCTTCATTCAATGCGTTGTCAAAGTTGGCCACCTTGAGTACTGCCAGCACAATCGTCTTCGCCGTGGTCAAAGCACCAATCGCAAAAGTCTCTAATGTTATTGGTCGTGGTCAAACATATGTCTTCACAGTATCATGCTACGTCCTGGCCTATATCCTCATGGCCTCAGCCAAGTCCATCAATACCTATGCCGCAGGTGTGGTCTTTTACAGTATCGGTCAATCAGGCACAAACACCATGAACGATGTTATCATTTCTGACATTACGACGGCGCGATGGAGAGGGTTTGGTATTGGTGTCTCGTTCTTCCCGTTCCTCATCACACCGTGGGTGGCTGCCTTCATCGTCGAGAGCGTTGTGGATGGCATTGGCTGGCGATGGGGTATTGGCATGTTTGCTATTCTCATGCCGTTTGGAGCCAGCTTCCTGATCACGACTTTGCTCTACTACCAGGCTCGGACGAAGAAAATGGGTCTTGTCGTCAGCAAGCGCCCGACAGTCTACGAGTTCTGTTCGCAGATTGATCTGGGAGGTATCATACTCTTCAGTGGTGGATTGGCCATGCTTCTCCTGCCGCTTACATTGGCTGCGACATCACCCTCGCGGTGGAACACTCCATACATCATTGCGCTCATCGTGGTCGGTGGCCTGTTTCTCATCGCCCTCCCATTCTATGAGGCGTTTGTCGCTGAGAATCCGATCGTGCCTCCGTCCTACTTCAAGAACGTCACAATTTCACTCTGCATGCTCCTCATCGCCCTGGACGCAGCTGGCTTCTCGTGCACCCACACGTATCTATTCACCTGGGCCACGGTAGCCCGAAACTTCGGCACTCGAGACGCCACATTCTTCATCTACACAAATGGTGTCACGCAGACATTGATGGGCATCGTCGCCGGCCTGATCATGGCTTGGACTCGCAAGTACAAGTACCTAGCCATCGTCGGCGCCGTCATTCGCCTCATCGGCTACGGAGTCATGATTCGCCTCCGTGGCGCCGAAAACTCCAAGGCCGAGCTTTTCATCGTCCAGCTCATCCAAGGTATTGGTTCTGGAATCATCCAAATGACGATGCTCATCCCGGCGCAGATCAGCGTGCCACATGCTCAGATGCCTCAGATGACAGCTCTGCTCATCACGTCTCTGATTATGGGCTCGAGTATTGGAGCGTGTATATCTGGAGGCATTTATACGAACACGTTGAAGCCAGCTCTTTGGAACCATCTCGGGGACCAAGCGAATGAGACGATGGTGGATTCTTTGTTCGATTCGATCACTGGAGTCGTGCCGGATTGGGGTACGCCGGAGAGGACTGCAGTGAATTTGGCGGTATGATTGCAATCTCCTCAACATCACATATCTTAATCAATACTGACTATATGGATAGTTCTCGGACGTCTTGAGGTATATGACCTACGCAGCGGTGGGCACGTCGGCGCCAGGTGTGCTCTTGACTTGGTTCCTGCCAGACCACACCTTGCCGTAAGTTCCATCACCGTTTCACTGCACATTGAATCATCACTGACATTTAGCACAGCGAGCGCAACAATCTTGTCGAGAAGTAGTGAGAGGAGAAGTCGGATGAAGGTCTTTGACATTAGTAAACAGTCTTCTATATGATCTCTGCGGTCAATACGCTTATACTACTACTACCGACCTCATGTGCACCTACCACCGTGAAGATCCAACTACACGCTCAAAGCACCCAATCGGTCATCCACCTCTCGACCCATGGAAGCTGCACAGGTCCCGATGATGCCAATGCTGGAGAGAGTGCCACTGTCTTATCGACAGCCAGACTGGCCATTTCACCTGCTTTACTGACTCCCTCCAACCAGGGAAGAAGGGCCTCGACAGGTAGAACGCCATTGCCCTTCTCCTGAATCGCCACGCGCAACTCTTCGATCCAAAGCTTGAGACCAACAAGCCGGACATCCTTGCCCATGGACCTTGCCAAACCCGGTGCAAGGTCACCCCAGGGAACAATGTGCGGGTTGTTGATGTGGAAGACGATGATTCCCTCATCAGTTTTCTTAGTTTCCTCCATGATGCTGATCATTACCTGCGAGACAGTGTTGATCGGTATCCAGTCGACGATGTTGCTCATTCCCAGTGAATCAGGGATAGACCTCGTGATCTTCGCTGAAGCCATCATCCGCGGGAACCAATCTGTTGTGCTCCAAGTACCCTCTGCATCCTCAGTTGGCCCGGCAATTTGTCCAACACGTACAATGGCGGACTTGACCTTGCTTGTAGCAAATGCCTCTTGTAGAATCTTCTCCGAAACGTACTTGGACCGAGAGTAACCGTTGGGCACCGGTGAAATCTT
Source organism: Sarocladiaceae sp. CBMAI 1973 (assembly GCA_021347865.1). Classification (NCBI taxonomy): domain Eukaryota; kingdom Fungi; phylum Ascomycota; class Sordariomycetes; order Hypocreales; family Sarocladiaceae; species Sarocladiaceae sp. CBMAI 1973. The sequence continues at coordinate 23,923 of WNLN01000258.1, forward strand.
GGGTCCGACGACCTCCTCCGGGATGTATTTCACTACCATGGGGTCTGTGCCTCCAACTGCACCAATGGAAGAGATAAAGACAATGCGCATGTCTCGATTTGAGCTCGCAGCTAGATCGACGAGATGACGAACACCAGCAATATGCGTCTTCTCAAACGCCTTGACTGTGCGGAGGAAGTCGAGCTGCCACGCATTATGGATGAAGACCTCGACTTCGCGCTGTAAAGTCGCGTACTGAACTGGTGAAAGCCCCAGGAACGGGTTTGATAGATCGATCCTGAAGTGAACCACTGTTGTGTCTCCAAGTGGCGCTTGCGTCAGTTTGTTGCGAACAAAGGCGGCGTCTTGTGCATCTTTACCGCCCGCGCTGCGATTGAGACAGATGATCCTTGCGACATTCGGATGACAGATTAGGTCGTTGAGCATGTTGCAACCGAGATTGCCCGTTGACCCGGTGATGGCTATGGTCATGCCCTGTGCAGATCCGTTCTTGGCAACAGAACGAGGCAGATCTGACGTGTACTTCGCAATCAGAGCCTCCATATCATCACCCTCGTGGCCGTTTCGATGCACCTGAATAGGGTCGATAGTCTCGACAAGGCCTCGGATAGTCGGCTTTGAGTAGATGATTGCCGTCGCTTTGGTCGAGTCCTCGGGCCAGTGGACTGAGATCTTCTTGAGAGCTGCTGAGATGTGCTGTGCTTGGATTGAGTCGAGGCCATACTCGAAGAGATCTTCATCGTCTCCGATGTTGTCGATTCTGCAGACGTGGTAAACAGCTTGTCGCACAGCTTGCGCAATATCCATAGGTTCGTCGTTATTAGGATGTCCGTTGCCGTTGCTATTCCCGTTCGGAGCATGATCAGAGTTTGAGGGTTCATTGCCCCCAAAAGCCTCATCAATGTCTTTCTCAAACATCTCTTCCGTCTGTTTCCGACGAATCGACCCCTTTGGTGTTCTGGGAAACTCCGCACCTAAAGGTGCAACGATAATATGGTCAGGAGTGATTTGACCCTGCGTCGCCATGACATTGTTCATCTCCTCTACCACTGGCCAAAGCGTCTCCTTGACTTGCTCAGTCGACATGTCCTTTGTCGTGTCGGCATCGCGCTCAATCAGGAGAAGAGCCTGTGGTCGAGCGCGTCCAACTAAAAGACAAGCGCTGACAAGTGATGAGGTCTTGACAACAACCTCACCCGGTGCAGGATCGAACTTCTCGCCGGAGGAGAGGATGATCAGATCATCTGCCCGTCCTCTTATGCACCAAAGGTTTGGCTTCGTAGGGTGAGGAGACAAGAGATCGCCAGTAGAAAACTCATCGATATCAGGCATCAGTAGGAACACCGTCTGGATGGGTACGAATTCCGGGACGCGCTTGACGATGAGCTTGTAAAGGTCCTCCTGAACATGCTCGAAATGATAGCCCATCTGTGGATCCAAGTCAACATAGTTCCAGTCTTCCTTGCTGGTAATCCGTCCTGGTAATAATAGCGTTTCTGTAGAACCGTAAATATTGCAGAGTCGTGTCACATTGGATACCTTGTCTCCTGCAACAGGATGCAGCGGTCCTCCACCGTAGGTCACGGATTTGAGAGTACCGAGGACATCCAGCCCTGAGGATGTTTTTGCCATGTCCTCGAGAACGGATGGGGGCAACAATGAAGAATCTGCGCCGGACATCTTTATTGCCTCTTCGGCCAGTGCAGCGTTGAGGGGTCGATCGCTGGGGCCCCAAATGAGTGTGTAGTCGCAGAGGATAGGGTACACTCCAGAGAGCATAGCGCCAGCCGCCTGCAATGTGTATGAGCGATACCATTTGCCAGATACATGTCAGGAAGTAACTTACATGGAATGGTGGAAACCCGCAGAATAGTCTGCTATGCTCTAAAAGAAATACCCATCGCCGCTCCCGAGGTCCCGGGATAAGGTCCATTGATAGTACCGTAGTGAGACATTCGAGGGGCAGAGGAATCGGCTTCGGAGGCCCTGAGAATGAACTGTCAGTATTTGGCCTGCCTTGAGATATTCCAGAGGAGGCATCCTGACCAGTTGATCCGGAGGTGTGCAAGATCAAAGGGGTTTCTCGCTTGACTTCATCAAAGGTGAAGTCAAAGGGATACAACGGTACCGCCTCCATACTAAGCATCTGGTCTAGTGTCAAGCCTTCTACGAGCTTGATGTCGAGGCCGTCAAGAGGCGTCCTAAGTCTCGCCAGCGTTGCCTTGGTCCCGAAAGCGAATTGTATGCCGGCGGCTATGAAGATGCTCCGCTGGTATTCCTCTGAGTTCCGCGGTGAGGGAAGAAGCAACTGCTCTGATCATTAGCGCGGTACTCGTAGTATAAGTCTGGAGCCTTGTTGACGTACTTTGTAGCGACATTTCATCGCTGCCAAGAGAAAGAGGACATATCTCAAGTCATTAGGACCGGACCACGATAACGAAGTCCCTGCCTTTGCGCCGCCTGTGACCTCTTCGAGCCACCATGCGACACGGTTGACTGAGTTGGCTAGAAGGTCGTAGGTGACATCCATGAAACCTTGTGACAGATCCTTGGACTTTGGGATATTTGCAAAGGGCCTGTCGTGCCCATCTCGAGCTCTCTGCTCTAGAACATGTATCGGATGTTGCAGCTGAACGGCCTTTGTTTGGGTACTTGTCATAGCCATCTTGACGAGCTTGAGGTATCGGGCGGTCTGAAAAGAAGATCATCTAGAATAAGAGCTGATGTAGAAGCGACAGAATATGCCTTAAGTATTGAGAAGGCTCCTGGGCTCGGAATCCATACGTCACATTGTTGCGTTCCATCGACCAGCAGCTAACAACTAAACATTTATTGGTTCGGCGTTTACTGAACTCATCGTTCGTGGCGCTCGGCCTTTACCCAACCCATCACCTATGTGTCCCGGCACTTACTCTACTCGCTACGACCGCTACATCGGTGTCAATTCCGCGCAAGTACGTACTCAGAAGTGTATCCAGATGGAGCCAGCGCCAGAGTGTCCACAACGTAGCAGTGCATCCTAAAGCTTCGTGAGTCGCTGAAATGACGATGTCACGCGACGCGCAGTTGTCAAGTTCCTAACAAAGTGTCGATCACCGGGCTTCGAGTCGCGAGATCCGACCGCCGAAGTCCTACCCCGATAAACGACGATGCAAGAACAGCCATAAAAGAAGCGGAAAAGAGCATTTGCTGTGCCTGATCTCGTAGAAAATGTGCCTGAATGAGATCATCTCCCGGTACTAGGAGAAACTCAAATTATTCCCGTGGGAAGCCGAAAACGAGAACATACCCGACTCTACAATTCGAGGCGCAACAAGCTGCGAACTTGCGAGTCTCAAATCACATACAACAGAGAAATAGTCACGTCGGATTTGAGGAATTCCAGGAATACCGGACGCCGCTTAAGCACCGAAGGCCGTCGAATTGTTAAACGCTTAGAACTAGCCTCGTGGGCCGGCGATCGACAAGAACAATGGGGTAGTATGCAAGTCTCAGCTCTTCGATGGGAACTTCTAGAGCCACTAGATGGATCTCGGGAGTAAGTGCCGTTCTTGGGTCACCCGCCGGCTACCGGCAGCCATCAAGTCTGTGCCTCGCGATTCGGGTCTTTTGATGCCGTCACGACCTGCATGAAGCTGCTGTTTGCCTATCGAACTCGCCGTCCTTGACTGAGGTACCAAAATAAGGCATTTCGTGGGCACATGCCATTTCGCATGCTCTCCTTTCTTCACAATTTCAAGGTCTGAAACCCGCTCCATCCTTTGAGCGTCTTCTCCTCACCTAGCCTCTGCATTACGCCTGAAGACCCCTCCTCTCGCCTCCTGTGGGAGCTGTCGATTCGCATTCAATAGCAACTTGGTGTCAGACAGGCAGTTTATATGGATGTATGCTGGGGTTGGGTTCTGCGGTAGAGGTTCGAGGGCGCCAACTGCAGAGACACTTATCCGAATCGCAACCTCGACCAGTACCCAGAATCCCTATTTGTATTCAGTAGCTGAAAGCTAATTAGGAAAAGTATTTCAAAGCGTTCTCACGCATAAGCGAACCCCCTAAGCAATTCCAGGGTGCAAACCTCTTCGACTGGAGACAATGTAGGGTCTGCCACCGAGACAACACCAGACATGCCGCAGAACTAAATAATCCTGTACTTGATGTATGGAATGTAGGCATTTGGAAAGGATAGAAGCTCTGGTCCATATCGGCACGATTCGTACGCGGGATATTCCTTGGAAGTCGCCTCGTAGTCGCCCTGCGTGAATCTCCGTGTCGCCATTTCCCTGCATGGGACTTGAAAGGTATTGGCCGTGTACCAATTGTACTTGGCATAGTAGGCTTGCCACTCGAGGCTCTTCTTGCGCAGAGGGAATGAGTTGAGTGATGTGTCGATGCCCTTGAGTCCCGCGATGAGCTTGGTCAGTGGATCCTTGAGCTGCTTCTTGGTCTCATTCTGGATGGCGATGAGCCCATCGCGGACTTTGCGAGATGATGCCGTCTTGGACAGCTCGGCGTTGCTCTTCCAGTTCTGAGATAGAATACCGTCGATGAGCTTTGATGCGCTGTAGGCTGTGTCTTTGAGCTTGGCGAGGTTGTTTACTGGCGTCAACTGTGACTTGATCTTTCGAACATGGTACTGAATTGTATTGGAGACGGGCAGGAAATTGAACATGTCGCCAGCGTAATTTACCTGGTTACTTTGGAGCTGTGATGCCATAAAGGATCCGTCGGGCACATTGCGGAAGTCGGAGAGGATGTCTGACAATGCCTCGCCAATGGCTGACGCTCCGTCGATGGCTTTGTCGCAGGCGGATGGGACGGACTTGAGCGTTTGGACCGCAGCGATAGCTTTGGTAACTACAAAACCCAAGATACACTATTAGTGAATCGCAGACCCCGGAACAATAGAGAAAGGGTGCAACACGAGAGTGAAAGGGTACGATTCACTTACCTTTGTTCAGATAATCAGTCACAGTCTTGCCCTTGCACGCACTACCGACGCACACACTCTTCTTGACAGAGGCCACCTTGCTCTTAACCTTCTCAAGGCGGTATTCCACGTTATAACTTTGGCTCTTGAGAGGCGACATCTTGAAGTACTCAATGTCGAAGAAAATGTCAATCCATGCTCGGAGATTGCGCTGAAACTCGCCGTTCTCAATGTCGTCCGAGTCATCAAGCCATGAAGCAACGACGTCTTTAAGTCTGGTCTCGTCGCAGGTGGTTTCCCAGCAGGGCCGGACTGCTTTCAGGAGGGAGCGGTATCTGGCGAGGTCCATCTATGAGGGCATTCTGGGTCAGCTCATGTGATGATGTACATAGAACCCCAGCTTTGTCCTCTTCTTATGGTGATTCTGCCGTAGGGCAGAGAGAGGTGTAATGGTCACTTACATCAGCTCCCCGAATGTACTTCCAGCCATCCTCATTCTTGAACGTTGCTCTGATGACTCCAGCTCTAGTACCACCGACAGGAATGTCGGCATCCATGATGTTCTATACATGCGTCAGTCAATTCGCATAATGAAGCATTCGGCTTGAAGGGTCTGGTGCTATCAACACAACATGGCTAGAAGCAGTACGTACCCTTTCAAAGTTCGTCATGACATCAAGCATGACCGGATGCGACCCATAAGATAGGTCGCCATCCTTCCACATGGCTTGGTTGTTCTCAGCCTCGGCGTACTGTCGCATGAACGCCATGTTGCCGCAGATGGCTCGGAGTTTGCTAACGAAGAACTCGCCATCCTCAGGGCCCATGTTGTCTTTGATCCACGTGCAAATGTTCTTCTTGGTGTAGTTGATGTTGACGCCGCATACCTTCCCATTTGAACCTGAAGACAGTGCCAATTAGCCGTTGCTGCACGATGATACAAATCGCTTCTGGTCTCTCCCATCTTCTGGTTCGAGCTTTAAAGTCTCAGACAAATGGGAGGAGATGGTTGGCATACAAATTTTGGGACTGGAGCTGCTGGGATAGTCAAAGGTTCCCTGGCAGTCACTCCAACCTGAGATCTCCTCGCAAACGGGTTTGATGAAGGGCTGGTGGCCACTCCTGGCCAATGCTTGTCCCGCCAAGCACGATAGAAGAAGTGAGGCGATCTCGATACGCATATTGTCGGCTTTGTTTCGTCACTTATGCCCGATCTGGTTCTGTTGAAGATGTTGGTCCAAGAATGCAACTCCGTTTCGCCCCCCCTGCCTTGTCTTGGCGACTAGAGTGTTCTTATATGATGACATGTTCACAATTATGCTTAAATCACCTGTCACACAAGGGCAAGTTTAGCATAAATAAGGCGTTGACTGGCGCGGCGCGTGGAGCATTCCAATAGTTGGTCGAGATCCCGAGCTATTGGATCAGCCTTACGCGAAATGGCCGAGACAAGCAACGTTGATCAAGTAATGTGGAAAATTAACTTTGAAAACTCACAATTAACTCCAGGAAGCCGGTCTCCCAATTGAGTCTCGACCCCTCCTGCACTTAACTACCGGCCGGTATGTGCTCCCCCGAAATTACCCCCTCTGCCAGCAGCAGCCTGGGATGGTGGCGTTGTAGAGCTGAATGCCAGGGCTGAGGTTAGAGGCGCAATTTGGGTCAACTACTGTGTTTTTATGCACCTGCGTGCGACGGTGGATGGCTGGAGCGTGATCTATTGGCCAGAAACAGCACAAGGCTGATATTAACATTGTGGCTTCTGCCAAAGAAAGGAAAGTTGATCAGCCTCACACTGAAGCCGGACGGCTGTCACATTCATCTGAATCTCCCCAGTCTGGTCCAGAACAGAGCGACATTTCGTTAGGTTTCCTGTTTGGGCGACTACCGCACGGAAACGTCTCATCCGGATAGGGCTGGCTTCATCAATTGCGAGTGAGCAGAATCTACACCGGTTCCCTTTAAATTAACCTTGGATTACTTCGCCAGATTCAACGCCTGGGCTATGCAAATTGTGGCTGTGGACTAGATGACGGACTAGTTGGCACGAGAGGTCCAGTTTGAGTTGGTAACAGCATCGGAGGTGGCTTGCAAGTGTAGGATTTGTATGGGTTCTTTAACCAAGTTTTGAGATCCTAAGCGCGTCAGAGTCGCCGTCGCAGGCCATACTAGGTCCTTGCCTCAGCACACACTGAGATTGAATCTCCCTTCCTTGATGTTTTTCCGTGAGCATGGCTGCCTGTAGATGAGCTCTGAGACCATTGACCCTCAGGACGTACCCAACACTGACAGAGTACTAGGCGTGTCCATGCAAGAAACCAGGAAAGAGGTCAGTAGCTGCTATCTCACACAGGTAGGTCTTTGTTTGAGCATTCCTGGCCACAATCGCAATGTCTATCATAGGCTGGATATTGTGTAATTCCCTCGCGCGCGGGATCTGACTTGAGTATAGCGCCCTGCCAAGGTTGAGCTCTGACGATGGGTCGTCGGGTTCGTCGGGTTCAGCAGCGGGGCTTAAGACCCATCGCCGGATAGAGAGGCTTCTGAGTGGACAGGAATCATGACGACCCTTGTTATGGCTGACTTACACTTTGAAGGGAAAAGGGTCTTCTAATTGTTGTACCTTGAGGCAGTAATCAGGCGATTTATTTATTTAAAAAGGACCGGAAGTACGTGCTTTCGGCATTTGTGCGCTTTCTTGTAATGTAATTGATTGTGTGCAAACAGCGTCTTTACTGCATCTTTACTGTGTTTTTTCAGGCAGTGCTGCGCAACTTCTTCGTTACTCCTTGCCTTGTGAACTCCAGGACGTTTCTGAAATGACGAAGACGATTTTGGTCCTGGGAGGCGGCCATGGCGGCGTTCACCTCACCCATTACATGCTATCGTTGAAGACTCAGTTCCCCGATCTGAAAGTTATCATGGTTTCCCCGACAGAGGAGTTCTATGTAAGCCCATTCTTGTTTCTGGTTGACCCTCTTGCTTTTGGACTTTAAGCTGACCGAACACGCAGTGGAATCTTGCCTCAATCCGAGTGGTACTTCCAGCTATTCTGCGTATCGATGACACCTTCCGGTCCATTCCCAAGGCCTTTTCCAAGTACCCAGCCGACACCTTTGAGTTCGTCTCGGGTACGGCCGAAGAGATTGACGCTGGGAATGACTCGGTCACTGTTCGCTTGAACAGTGGAGAGACCAAGGCTGTCCATTACCACACGCTCATGATCGCCACTGGTTCCAGAGCCAAGGAGCACCTCCCCTGGAAGAGTCTTGAGACGTCCGGAAAGACACGAGAGGGCATCGTCGCTCTCAGGAAGAGGATTGAAACCGCAAAGTCTATTGTTGTCGGCGGGGCAGGCCCGACGGGTGTCGAGTTGGCAGGCGAGCTGGGCGCTGCTTATGGCAAAACCAAGGCCATCACCATCGTCTGTCCTGGGAAGCTGCCTCTCGAAGGCCTTATCGAGCCTACCCGATCGGCAGCCCTTAAGGAGCTGAAAAAACTCAACGTCACAGTCAAGACAGAGACCAAAGTCACCAAGGTGGTGGATAGCTATGGCAAGAGAATCCTCGAGCTGACGCACGCGGATTCGTCCAAGACCACTCTCGAGGCGGACGACTTCATTCCGACATACGGCATCGAGTACAACACAGAGTACGCACCTGCATCCTGGAAGACGAGCAACAACAGACTCAGAGTGAACACCACACAACGCCAGCCAGAGTTTGAGAACGTGTTCATCGTGGGCGATGCGGCCGATGGCCAGGCTCCGACTGCGCAGAAGCTCATGGAGCAAATGACGTACGTGAAGAAGCAGATGCCGTTGTACATGAGGGGCGAGCCGATGGCCGACTATGTCAGGAGCGACAGCATCGGCCTGGCCATCGCCACAGGCCCCAGCGGAGGGACGGGGCAGAACAAGTCGTGGAGGTTGTTCAGCCTTCTTGTCTGGTGGTTCAAGTCCAGGCAGCTCGGTCTTGATGTTTTTGACAAGGCTGTTAATGGGTTGAACCTATAGTTATTGGATAAACTAGCATGCGCGTAGAGGTCGAACGCTTCTGCTCAGTATAGAATCAGTTACGAAGGACAATTGTCCTGTGTAGTCTAGGTAGTCAAGGAATCGTTGAGTGGCCTCGATCTTCGCAGATCATTAGATTCGGCCACGCAAGCCAGTCCTCCCAGTAGGATCCCAAGTGACGCGTGATGAGCCGTACAAGGCGCACCCCCAGATCCCCGATGAACCAGTATTTAGAGGTGTAGTGAAGCATGACTGCGAAGTGCGCCAACACGACGAGCGTCTCGGGCCGTCTCTGACGCACACACTCGACATAATCAGCCGGGACAGCGGCTAACCATTCTTGTACGGCGGCCAGCCAGTGGCTGTTGGACGCGTTTGGGCTAAGGGTCAAGAAAAAGTGATGTAGAAGCATAACGGCCTCACGGTTGGCATTGACCATCGAGGCACTGAGCCCGCTATCATCAATGCGCCGGAGAAGTTGTTCGCAACCGTCTCCATGTGAGTCTTGTTTCCCATTCGCGCTCTGTGACCCAGCTTCCAGGCAAGTCTCGCCAGCCTCCCCCCAGAGGCGTGCCTTGAGTAGCGGCCAAGCAGAAAGCGCGATGGTGCTAATGCCGCGATGAAGCCCGATACAGTCTACCAAGCCGTCGAGCAGCGCTCCCAAGTCATCAGACAGAGCATAAGACATGTTGAAAAGCGCATGCTGACCAATAAGAGACGAAAAGACGAACATAGGCATGCAGTTGTCCGGAGTCACCTCAGGCCTCAGACGATTCAGCGTCTCCAGTGCCCGCCCTTGCAGGCGCGTGGCCTCTAATGCATAGAGACGACGCGTCTCGGGCGCTTGGGTGCTCTTGTGGGCGGCGGAGAGGGCGAGCAGCTCGTCCATGAGGTACGAGGCGTCGAAAGCCTCGGCGGCGATCATGGGAATGGTGACTTCGAGGCCGGGATGCACGGAGCGCATGATCCTGGCCAGCTCATGCTCAAAGTGATGAAGGAGACTCAAGTGTAGAAGTCCATAGCGCTCTTCCAGGCTCGGAATCCACGAAGCACCAGTATGATCCGGTTCGTCGTCATTGCACGAGATGGGAAAGAGGGGAAAGTTGGCAGAGAACGGAGCACTGGAAGTCGAAGAAGCGGCCGGTCGCGGCACGGCCTGTTCAGAGCTCGCATTCGACGATCTCGACGTGGCTGCAAGCGACGCGGGCAGGTCAGGGATCTCAGCTAGAAAGGAGCACTGTCGCTTCGAATTGGCGCACCGAGCGCACGAGGGTTTCGCCTCGTCGCACTTAACGCGCCGCACCTTGCACTCCTTGCAGCCGAGGCGCGACTTGGTATGCGCCATGTTCTTACTGTGAATGTTGAGGAAGACCTGGTCTGTAATGAGGACCGTGAGTGTCGTTCCGAAGGGTCAAGGGTCCGGAGCGGGTTCGGATTTGTTGAGCTATGATTCGACGATTTATGGAATGGATGCCAAGGGTGCGAGGAAGGAGTGGGTTGGAGATGACCAGATAAAAGGAGCCAATCAGATGACGCTGTAAGCGACGGGCTTACTGTGTGATGATGCCCTTGATCATGAGGTAGATCTAACGCGCGACTAAAGGGGAAAAGCCTGTAATCAGAGAGTGGCCTGTGAGTAGCACACACTAGTTACCTCCAGCCTTTATTGTTATTACTGGAGGGCTGTGGCGGGCTTTGTTCGCCTATTTGAACCATTTCAACTAGGGACCATGTGATAAGACGGCCAAGCGGATGTGTGTACTGCGTAACTTTAGTCAGACCGACATTGCGCGTATATCGGGGAATGAAACAATTCCACACCAGAAACTCGCAGCCCTACCTCTGTACTCCAGGACTGAGCGAACTTGATGACTATGAGCCGAATAGTATGAGGCGACATCATGACGAGGGCCTTGGCTGCGCCGTGATGTCGGTCTCCTAACTCTGGCTGGCGGCTATTGCAACAGAGGTATCTAGTAAAAGCCCTTGATGTGCTTGTCCTCTAATTAACCATTCACTCAGCTCGTTGTCTTATAAGGCAGAGCTCACTAACCTTAATAGCTACCTCCACCTAACGTAGGTAGTCTAGATGCTTAAGACTGCTGCACCTACCTAGACAAAGTCGACACATTTCCACCTAGATCATTGCCGGATAAAGCGGCCTAGCTGATACTTGCCGGAAGAAGCGGCTCGGCTAAGCCTATAGTCTGGACGTTGGTTGCATGGAACTTTTGGACAACCATACCTCACTAAAACGCTATCTCCAGTGTTGGCCCTTTCCAATACACAAGCTGAGTTAGGTAGGGTCGTGTTTTCCCCGCAGTTATGTCATTTACAACGCTCAAGCACAATTTAGCTCGCCACGAACTGGCTAATGTAATGTTAACTTGGCGCAATGAATTATAGTTTAGTTACCTGAACTGGGTGGAGCACTTGTGTGCGGGCAGTGTCAGAAAAGTGTGTACTAAACAGTGGATGGGACGTCTTAGTGGAGTCGTAAGGCTGATTCGCTTTCCTCATATTACCAGCAATGCCCAGCCATTATCGTAGTATGGGGGTTGGATTCGCATTCAATACATAAGTACATGATAATCTGCGACATTGCATCCGCTTCTATGGACAGCAAGCCCCCAGCCAAGACTTCTTAGTTCCTTTTTTATGGCAGAATCATGCCTACCGCTTCTACATTGCATACAATTTCATCTGCCATCTATGTAGGGCTCGCATACTTTTTCCCCAGCTTTCGTTGGCCCTGGCTTGGCCTAGCCGTTTGCTTTGCAGGACTAGCCTACGACAGTCGAAACCAGTCTCCCTCAGAGTCTGCCGGAGATCAAGCTCAACCAGTTCAAAAAACGGATCCGGAACATCTTAAGAATGACTCCAAGGCCGAAGGCGTGTGAGAATATGTACTGTAAGTCACTCGCACGCCTTAAATCATTCATGTATGGAACGCTTTGCTAACAGCGCAGTAAGGCGTATGTGTCGCTGTCGCTGCTGTCACAGCCAGGAGTTCGCTCAGCATTGCCGGTTGAGTCTATGATGGTCTTAAAATTGATCGATCGAAAATGCCCAAGAAGCTAGTTCTACCCTTCAGAGGCCTCTGTATAGCCAATTGAACAACTCTGGATCTTCTAATGTGCCATCACCAATGGGTTGCCTGTACTGCCGAACTCCTTGCAATTGGCTCAATGTTATTGGCTCATTTTGAGGTAGAGACCAAGCCACAGAATTGGGGCCGTTGGGAGTCAGAGGATGCGGCCGCTGGAGGGTCTGAACTCCGTAGCCCGGCACCTGTGATGACTCGGCGGTGTCGTTCTCAGCTGACTCAAACGGAGAAGTAGATACGAGAGCAATCGGCTGATCCTGGGCGTTTACGGCAGTGCGATGAGAGAGGGATGGCACAAAGTAGGGTCGACTGTTTTCCTCATCACAGTCCTTGATCGGGACGAATCTCAGGAGATCTTCCAAGAGAATGACGTCCACTGTCTGAACGCTGGTCCCAAGGGAATCTGGTCCAGTGGATGGTCCCCATGACTCAGAGCTGACTTGTAAAGTGGCGAGTTGCTCGAGCTACGTGGTACCGCCATTAGCTCTATGAGCGATTGATATCTTTCATGAGATGCGAATGAGCGTACCTTCCGTTGTGCCATCGGCCACTGCGACATGCGTGTGCTGATGAACTCGATACATCGCGAGTATCTTTCATTATCCCCCGCTGGACCTGTTCGCTGCGGAGATCGTCGCCGGAATAGATGGATCGTAGCATTAACGCTTGCCACATATGCCAGAAAAGGGTCCGAAACGGGAATACGCTTAGCCATAACCGCGTCCAAGACTGTATCGACCCAGCTCGAGTGCAATTCCCCCTGTTCCTGACAATGAAAGGCGAAAGACCTTGGGGGATTATCGCCCTTGGAACCTTCATGTCTCGCGAGGAGCAACGGGTGATGTAGAAGGCATTGGCTCATGTGGAAAGTACAGTGTAAGAAGATCCATGGGCCCCAGTAGTCCATGTTCGCCTCGAAAGCGGCTAAGTCGAGCTCGAGAAAGTTGCGGTCGAAGAACCGGTGGCGATCAGGCATGGTGAACTGGAATTGGTCCAGACGACAACGCAAACGAGCATGTTCCGAGTCTTGAAGCCAAGGCGCGCTCTGCTTGGAATGCCGGTGATCGAGGTAATCAGACACAGACCTCCAAATATCTGTCACCTCAATTACCCACGTAAGGATGTCATCACTGTCAGAATCTGTGTTACTCGCAGTCGCGATTACGGGAGAGGAGAAGGCCGTAGGCATCTTAAATTCAGCTACCGGGTGCGCAGCAGTGATAGTCTCGGGGAGCCGAGCCGGCCGAGAACCATCGGATGCCAACAGACTGAGAAGATGGAGACTCCAAAATATTCGACTGGAAGTGATTGTCTCTGTTGGATCTTGTGATGTCCTTCGGCTACGGTGAAGGCCTGCCGAATAGCTCAATTGAGTTGCGAAGCCTATCAAGGCTCGAGCCCTTAAAACTTTGCCGCCTCTTCCACTTAGCATTTGCGCACGTCGAAGGGCTCTCTTACTTACAGAGAAGGTCACAATGTGAAAGCAAACAAATCGCCTGAAGGGTAGACAGAGTCACCGTCCCAGAGATAGTCTTCGCCATGAGCAAGTTCCTCGCTTTCCCAAGATAGACATCGGGTGCAAGAGTCTGAGATCGATAGACCGCAGCCTGTGGCAGGAATGACAAGGTATAGCCCGCAAGCGCCAAAAGTGCTTCGTTATCGTAGCTCGTATGGTTGTCACGGAGTGAAGCAGCATCGAAAAGAAAAAGCGGTTGGCAATTGTAGTTTGCGACGAACAATGTGATGAGGCTCAACAGGACGTCCGGGCTTGGAAGTAGTGCACCTTCATCCTCGAAGCGTGGAACATGAAGGGGAGCAGCGATTCGCGATGTGCCCGTTGATGAAAGTCTTGGGGTTTCCAGGGAAGCAGAACACGTCAGGTCTAAGGCCTGACCGCCAGAGCCAGCGTACATCCTCCTGGCAGCATTACGTTCCGTGCCTGGATGAGCACTTGTAGCGAGTAACTCTCCATCTGTCTGGTCCGGAATGGCGGCTAGTCTGCGCTCAAGAAGCTCGAAGCGTTGCGCCTGTTCAAGAAGATGCTCAGCCGCGACCAGGTTGTTGGCGATGGGGCTTGAAATGAGCACTTACCCATTTCGCGGTTGTAGCTGTTGCTGGACCATCTGTGTAACAGCATGACTGTTTCGTCCTTCGGCATAGAGAGCAGATAGGGCGTTCTGCTGTGCATCTGGTCTTCTTTCGTCTGTTGTGACAAGATCAGTGAGGGCTCGCAGTTGCGTGGAAATCCACGGCTCACCTGCAACGGTCACAAGCTTGACGAACTCGTCGCAAGGGACTTTGGCTCCTAACATTCATGATCCCAAATTCTCTGCCTTCAACACGTCGCATTACTCATGGGAGTGAGGTCAGCGCCAACTACGGTACACAGATTGGCTATCGTCACGCTTCGGCTTTCGGCAGAGTCCCCGCACGCGCATGGCAATCGCGCAGTCGATGCACAGGATTATGTAAGCTGAATTGCTTTAAGCTTTTAGATAGCGTGTCTATGTATGCTCTAGAAGTACGTAGGTAGGTTTTCGGGCGATTCTGTGACCGGCCTCCAAAATCTCAATCGAGCTTATGTTCACGTGCTCAACCGTCGCGCCTAAACGAGACTCTGGCTATTCACTGACTTTCCATCGTAGCCAATTAACATGACTCCTATATATCATCACCATTGCAGACGATTTCTCATGGGCTACTGGCTTGTAATCCTGTCTATGCGAACGTTGTTCGGCTCCCTTGCCCATACCATCCACGCCTTCTGGTCCTGTGGAATCCAGCGTGGAGTGCCCGACGATTCAGTATCAACAGGTAGAATGCGATATTCCCATAATAAATGGCTGAGCATCATTCGGATTTCAGCCATTGCCAGATTCTTGCCGATGCAACCTCGTGGGCCCATGCTGAATGAGTTCATGCTGTCCGATTTATCGTCGGCGAACTCGGTTGGCTTTGGGTCCAACCACCTCTCGGGACAGAACTCGAATGGTCGGTAGAAGTTTTTCTCGTCCAAATTACTTGCAAAGATGCTGGCCGAGACCAGAGCCTGTAGGAAGAAGGACGGAGTCAGTTATCGGTGCAGAAACTCTCATCGGGGCGCAAGTACACACCTTCTTTGGAATCGCGATACCACAGACAAAGGTAGGTTCAAAAGCCTCCCGGATGAGACCGCCAGGAATGGGCGGGTGAATTCGCAGGCCTTCAGACACGACTGCCTGCAGATATGGTAGCCTCTTGGTCGAGACGATGGTGATATCGTCAGGTGAGGCGAAATTGGCTTTCAGCTCCTGACGCAGACGATCCTGGACGTGCTGGTTCTCGGCAAGAAAGTACGTGGTGCTGCCCAAGAAGGATGCTGTCGTGGTCGAGCCGGCTGTCAGAAACGTCTTCGCATTGGCTCGTAGCTCACCCGGCGACATTGGCACGTCTTCAGTGGCATGCTCCATGATGTGGCCGATCAGATCACTACGCTTGTCTTGTAGTGCTAGTCTACGTGACAATTTCTCTTCCGCAGCCTTCGCGAATTGAAGAGGTTTTGCCATAGCTGATTTGGGTTGAAGATAGGGGAAGAATGTCCGAAACGCCCAAAGCCTCCGGAGCATATTCAGGAACAAGATTTGGATGACGGCTTCGTCGGCCACCTGCTCCAGAGGACGGCCAGCTGGGTCTAGTAGGCAATTGAACGATTCACCGAACGCCAGGTCGCTGATGAGGTCGAAGGCGAAGAGTTTGTACATCAGGCCAGCGTCGATAACCTTATTGCCATCTTCGAGAGTATCGGCAATGTACTTGTGCACCGAACCAAGATGTTTTCGCATGATCTGCTCATGCTGGAAGAGAGCTTTCTCTGAGAAAGCGTAGGACATGAGTCGTCGTTGTCGAGCGTGATTCGCGTCCACAGCAGCGGCGACACCATACTCACCGCTCTTGAGAGGTCGAGAAACGGCGAATCGATCTTTCTTCAGGACCTTGGTGCGGCCAAGGCCGTAGATGTCCTTCCATGCTTGCCCAGTATTGAAGGACAGCTCATCGGGTCCGATTCGTACCACGTCGCCATATCGCCGATGTAGATCTAGAGCCTGTAGATGCGCCTGTCCGGCCACGTACGCCTTGAGGAAAGGCAACCCTGACAATGCCGCGAGTTTCGGGCCGGGTGTCTTCGCGAACGGGTGGAAGTACAGATTGTAGACAACATGATGCAGGAGATAAACACACGCAGCTGCGGCCAACTTGGAATCATTAGCACGCCACTTTATCTACGTGGAGGGCAGGAAGGTAGATAAGGTCTGAGGGTTGATCGAACTCACCACCAATATTAGCCCTGTGAGGCTGAAGCTACCACTAGTAACTGTGGAAGTCAACATGATCTGGCTGTCGAATTTTGTCGTGAGGCTCTAATCCGATGTCCTTTTCGAGGCCTTTTCGTACGGCAATGGGAGACTGGCTTTTCTTATACCAACCACCTCGACATAAGCACGGCTGCTCCGGCCGCAGGAGCGTTAGTTCACTTATTCTTGTCGAGACTCGCAAATACGTGCGATGCCGCTTCCGCTTCGGTAACATGTGGACCTGAGGTGTGTTGCGTTCAGTAGAACAGGCCGGCCGAGCATTCAAGCTGTATGCGCGCGTGACCCGATGCTCCGTTAGATGGACTTCATCGCAGCTGCGACCCCATAACAACACGGTTCGAATCGAAGATGATAGCATATCCGACCTGAATGTATACCTAGCGGAACGTTATCATGCGCTAGGTCCGGGTTGCTAGTCTTCTAGCACGGATGCCGGACCGTGGTTCTATTGCTCCAACGCCATGCGCGTCTCACGGTATCCTAGCGCGGCCGATGTCCTCGACAATCAGCAGCTTCGTATCGCATGGTGAAGATAGGAAATAAAGATCTTGAGATGGTCGGCGACACGATCGAAGCATTATTGGCGGCGGACTGTGGCGGCTTATCTTCTCCACTTGCTGCCGATGTCTCGTGTAGTCAGAGATACGGATCAGTCGTATGTACACACAGGCTTCTTGGTCAGGCACGCAATCATGCAAGTCTGCAGATGGACCGATGATGCCCATTTGGAACTTCACAAGAGTTTGAGGGGTCGGCCAGAAGAAACAAGGCCGGGGACTGGGCACGTGACTCTCGCTCCTTCCCCGGAGGAAAGTCGTGTTCAGAAATTTATTGCCGACTATCTTGGAGCCTACGTTAACATTCTCATGGTAAACTTAGCGCATGATGGTACAAATTTCTTGTTTGCGAGATCCGGACCCCGGATTTCGGGGCCCAATGCGGAGAGACTGCGGATGCCGGACCGTGATCTGAGGGGTGCTAGTTCGCCGACACCAAAGGCGATGGCTTATCACGACCAGAAGCCTGGAGCTTACTCCAAGCCTGAGTTCATGTTCAGCTTCGGATGCCGGGCCGCGCTTTGGTGTGTGATAATGCCAGTGGCACAACCTCACATGGCGATCGCAGCGATAAGTGCTGCAGCTCGAATCTGGGGTAGCGACGCTACTGACGCTTCAAGTGAAGGGAAGTCGGTATATAAAGAATTGAAGATTCACTCCGTCAATGGATAGAGTTCTCTCTCGACAGTTAGCACTCATCAGTCGGCATCAACTTTGGTTCCTTCAGATACCTCGTTTACATTCACATCTACAACGTCCAACAACATAGCAACAGCTACGGTTATTCAGATATGTCGTCCGCCGGCAATCGGGGAGCTCCCTCGCAGACAGAGGTGGAATCCAAGAAAATGGCTACACGAGACAATGAGCTGTCTACTTCCAAGTCAGAGATGGCGGCCGACCAACTTGACGCCGCTGCAAATGATGCGACCCGACAGGCGCACGACATGACCACGTGGCAGGCCATGATGCAGTACAAGAAGGGTATGGCATGGGCTCTCTTCCTGTCTTTGACTATTGTCCTGGCTGGCTTCGACTTGACGGTCTGCGCCAGTCTGGTTGCCATTCCGGCCTTCCAGCAGAAGTATGGCTTCGAGTACGACCCCGTCGCAGCTCCTGGAGAGTTCATCATCCCAGTCCCGTGGCAGGTCGGAATCACCATGTCCGTCGTTGTGTCCCAGGTGATCGGTGGATTTGCGGGCGGCCCCGTTATCGACCGGTTTGGACGTCGGATGCCTTTGTATCTCTTTCTAGTGGGCAACATTGCCTTCGTCTTCCTTGAGATGTTCGCCACGAGCCTGGGCATGCTGGTGTCTGGAGCCCTGTTGAATGGCGTCTGCTACGGCTTTTACTTCGTTATCGTCCCGACATATTCTGCCGAAGTCGTTCCTCACCACCTTCGCAACATTACTGTCGCCTTTACCAACATGTGCCTTATTGCGGGACAGCTTCTTGGCCAAGGTGTTACATCCGCGACTCAGGGAATGACTTCGGACTATGCATTTCGCATTCCCTTTGCCTTGCAGTGGATCTGGGCCGTTGTCATCTTGGCAGGACTCTGGAAGTGCCCAGAATCTCCCTGGTATCTCGTGCACAAAGGTCGCCTCGACCTGGCTGAGACTTCTCTTCGCCGCTTGGCTATATCCAAAGATCCCGAGGAGCTGTCCAACGTTATCGCCATGATGGAAAAGACCAATCGACTGGAGCGAGAGTACCGCGAGACGACCTCATATCTCGACTGTTTCAAGGGCACAAACCTGCGTCGTACAGAGATTGCCACTGTGCCTTTCACCATTCAGATCATCAGCTGCAACATTTTCCTCGCGAGCTCGACTTATTTCCTGTCTCTAGCAGGCTTGGCCAGCAGCGAGGCCTTTTACATGGGTCTTGGCTCTTATGCGCTCGCCTTTTGTGGTAACCTTGCTTGTTATCCTTTGATGAATTTTGTTGGTCGACGCAAGGTGTTCCTGTTTGGGTCCTTCACTGTATGCACTATGTTGTTTATTGTCGGCTTTATCGATCTCCCCAGCGACTATAACGAACGCCCAGCCCTTCCATGGGCAGAGGCTATCCTTCTCATCGTCGGCAACGGCATATACAGCATGACAATGGCACCGGTCTCCTGGATCATCCTGTCCGAGACTGGAACGACTCGTCTACGATCCAAGACCGTGAGTATTTCGGTCGGTGTTCAAGTCATCGCGTCCGTGCCCATCATCGTCGGCATCCCGTATCAGCTGAACCCCACCGAAGCGTTCTGGCGCGGCAAGAACGGTTTCCTGTACGGCGGCTTCGCATTGATCGGTGCAATCTGGGCATACTTCAGGCTTCCAGAGTTGAAGGGCCGTACTTATGAGGAGATGGACATTCTGTTTGAGCAGAGAATTCCGGCTAAGGACTTTGCCAAAACTGTGGTTCACATTGGTACCCTAGAGGAAGAGAAGCACCAGGCTCGACACTAGCTCCCGCAATGAGTGAGGCGGACATTGTGTTCCAAGATCTAGATGCTCCATTTACAATAGCTTTCGTAGTCGGGTAGGAATAGTTTTCAATGTATTGGATGTGTAAGCCTGAGGGACTATAAGTGAGTGCCTAAATATGTTCGCTCAGCTCGACCGTATTAGCTATCTTTTGTGCACCTTGGACATTGTCTAGGCCTGATCAACCAACAAAATCCACCAATCAGAAAAACCGAGCCATTCAAAGAAGCCGAATAAAGGCTTGTATCTTGTTCTTCGGAGGTAATATATGTAAGCAGAATAGCAAGTAGAATGGCAGGTAATATAGCAAGTAAAATGATGAAGTGGGAGTACCTAACTTAACGAAAATGCACTGCCATGCCACTAAAAGCCATTATCCCACGCGAGTGAATTAAGCTTCTTTTCTGATCCCCGCAGTTTGGGTGAGCCTAATTACTGACCTGCCTCTTCGGGCAAGTAGCCGACAGATGCCCGCCCTCTTAGTGGACCATGACCCCAGTCTTGCCAGTCCTGCCAGTGACTACGGCGTCGATCGGAGGCTGGGAGAGAATTATTTGCGCTTGGAGATGCCGTTTATGACGACACTGGCTTCATGAGGGCTCCGACGACCGGTGGTTCGCGATCCATCGGTTTGGAAGAGGGCCGCTTGGCAGTTGAACGGCGTCTTTCCGAGAGCTATAAAGATGGGCTTCCCCTCAATTGGTCGCACAAGTCCTTTGCCTGACTCTTCTCTGCCAGTGCTTGTTACCTCGATACCTCAGATCTCCAGGCAATCATGCGTGTCAACAGCTTCACCGCGGCCCTTGTCGGCTTGGGCTTGTTCGCTCCCGCAGCTGCTCAGAAAGCCTATGCTGACTTCCAAGCCCCCCTCGAGCGGGACAATGATGTCGTCTCGGCCGAATTCCCCGACATTGACGGCGTTGAGCTCCTTTCGCCTTCGTTCTTGAACCCCGAGAACATTGCAGAAGGCTTCGCCAATGGCACCAGCACACCACTGTCGCAGATCGACCAAGGTATGCATTCTCGATCAATTGGCCAATTGCTCCTCTGACAGAATCGCCAGACCACTTCCTACAGAAGCTGGCCGCTCGCAATGACTGGCTCACCTACATCACTCCGGACTTTCTGTCCGAGGAAGGTCGCCCAATGCCCTACCTCTATCTCACAAACGAGAAGCAGCCGAGCGACAACTCGACAGGAAAAGTTCGCATCTTCATTCAGGGCCACATGCACGGCAACGAGCCTGCAGGTGAAGAAGCCGTTCTCGCTCTCCTTGGCAAGATGGATGACAACTCAACCTGGACTGAGGAGATCCTCGACAAGATGGACATCATGATCCTCCCTCGCTACAATCCCGATGGTGTCGCATACTTCCAAAGACAATTTGCCACTGGATACGACCCTAATCGCGACTTCATGGTCATGCAGCGCGACCAGACCCGCCACATCAAAGAGCTACACGCTGGCTTCGCCGCTCACATCTTCGTCGATTGTCATGAATACACCGCCAGCACCCTGTACGGGACTGGTGAGGAGAAGCACCTCCTTAAGGCAGAGGATGGCCAGATTGGAGGACCCAAGAATCTCAATGTCCGCGAGGAAGTGCGCAATCTGCAGAATGGCCTCTACCTCGATACCATGACCGCGATGATGAACCGTCGCGGCCTGCGAACCAGCCCTTACTACGTTGTCAATGCTGGAGATGAGCTCATCCTCGAGGAGCCTGATTCTCACAGCCGTTACTCTGATCACTCTTTTGTTCTGTCTCAGGCTATTGCCATTCTCACCGAGACTCGTGGTATTCGTCTTGGAGATCAGCACTTCCAGCGTCGCACTGCCACTGGCCTCTTCCTTCTCGAGGAGATCCTCCAGATCACCGCTGACAACGCTGAAGATGTCTACGAGACCATTGAGGACGCGCGTGAGAAGTTCGCCGCGAGTGACGAGGACATCATCGTCACAGACTACGCTAGAGAGACTAACGTCACCTGGGAGTTCATGGATGTCAACAATGGCAGCATGATCGAGGTCCCTGCGATGTTCCTGAACCACACTCCTCCAATTGTCAACATCACCCGTTCCAGGCCCGAGGCCTATGTGTTCTCTCGCGCTTGGGCTGATGTCGCTGAAAGGCTGAGCCTCATGGGTGTAGAGGTTCGCAAGCTTGAGAAGGACTTCTCCGGCACTGTCGAGGCATTGACCGTCGAGACGCTTGAGCTAGCCGCATCTAAGTTTGAGGGCATTGCGGGAACTAGCGTCACTACCTCTTCAGCAGAGAAGAACGTAACTATCCCAGCTGGAGGATTTTGGGTTTCCACGAGGCAGGTCAACGCGGCCTACGCCCTGGTCTTCCTTGAGCCGGAAAATGTTTCATCGGTGGCGACGTATAATATTGTGCCCGTGGAGGAGGGTGATGAGTTCCCTATTTTCAGGGTTCCCAGGTCTTCACAATGATGCCGACAAATTGCTAGTCTAATGAATACACCTGGATAATGATGAGTCCGAAAACTGAAGCCCTTAGTGCAATGTAAGTAGGCAGTAAGTTATCACGAGATTCTCGTCAGGTTGTGAAGGCTGTGTAAGCATGGCGACTAGTAGAACTCAAGTCCGATTGTCAAGAAGAGAGTCATTTAATTGCGTTAGAACCACATAGCTGCGTAGCGAGGACAATCGGCCTCTAGTCTGCCTTGCGTATTTAAGTCTGGGCGGCGTCGGGGCGATGCTTAGTCTCTTAGTTCTAGAAAATATCTATGTATAATGCTGCCAAACTGCCTTTATACTAAGACAAGGTTGGCCTGCGCCTCTCTTTAGCGGAATAAATCCAGAGTATTACGAATGTCTACCTGTAACTTTCTTTTTTACAGTACAGCCTCGAATGTCTACACCAAGGTATTTATGTAGTGCGACTTCCCCCATCCTTGCATCCTCCCAATCCGTATCTTCACCAAGTAAATCCTTTCAACATACCGCACCATGGAAGAGGCCACTGCACTGAGGTTCTACCAGTCGATCGAACCCTACAAAGCCAGGCGGGATTGGAGCGGAGGGACGAAAATCAAGGTCGCTACTACAGGGCAGCTCAGGCCCCCTGTTCCTGTTTTGCAAGGCACACAGGGGATA
>WNLN01000259.1:0-46462 GCA_021347865.1 Sarocladiaceae sp. CBMAI 1973
GAGAAATCGTAAGCGACGACTGAGCTGATCAGGAGTCGGAAAGGGGAGTCCGTGAAGGTAAAACGACAAAAGTCCAAGCACAACTTACAGCGAAGCCAAATATTTGCGAATCCGTAGTCACATGCTCCAACCTCAAAAGTACCCTGACAATCATCCAAAACGTAGTATTCGTTCCGACCCAGACTTCGTCTTCAATAGAACATGGTCCAAACACAAGTGACCAACACCAGACATGACGTTGTAAGGGAATAAAGCAAGACCTGGACCAGGCTAGGTCGCAGTTGCAGTTGCAGTTGCAGTTGTGGCCGTGGTAGGCTTTGAGACTTGTCCGACGAGTATGCTCGAGTCGATGTTGCACATGCGCTCCGCGAGGATGAACTCGAGGTCGTTGCGACATTCAGGCAGATCATCCATTTCCGGGAAGAAGCGAGCTTGACTCTGTCCGTTGCCAGTCCACTCATTGCTAGCAGCAGCAATGTCGAAGACGATGCCGCGAATGATTTGGTAAGTACCGCCGTGCTCGAAGAACTCCTTCGAAATCTCCCCGCTGGCACCGTGACCGAGGAGAACGGCCGTGAGGTTTAGGTCTGTAGGGACGACGCCGTCATAAAGCGCTTGGCCTATGAAGCCGAAGAGGTTGGCAAAGCCGTGACGGAGGGAGTGAGACTCGAGGAACATGACGCGGGTGTGGTGCAGAAGGACGAAAGACATGTGGTTGTTGGCCATGTGGAAGAAGCTCTGGATCGGGGGTGGGTAGTGCTGTTCTACCAGGTCTGCTTCAAGAGTGAGGCGACCTTGGAGTTGTGAGGCGTGGATTTGGATCAGGCGCATCATGCGAGGGGAGAGATAGCCGCTGAGACAGTATCCGCAGGTGCAGCCGAAGCGGAGTTGAGCTTCTGTTCTACTAGAGGTATCAAGAACACGGAGACATTCAATTTCTTCGTCGGTGTAGCCTTGGAAGAGGTCGGGGCTGGCACCAGCAAGCTCGGGGTCTGGGTAGAAGGTCCTCTGACGCTCGAGTTGAGCCGTGAGAGCCTCAAATGGAGTTGTACCGGTGCTGTTTCGACATTCGGCGAGGTGAGGTACATGCTCCATGAGCCATCTGAGAACGGTGGGTTTGATCATTGTCGCAGCTTGGTGCATGACGGTACAACCACGGTTGTTGGTGCCAGTCCACGCAATGTCCTTGATGTCGATCTCTGCAAGACATTGATTGAAGAAGCCTAAGCAGGCAATCTCATCGTCCCACGGAATGAAGTGAAATGAGAACTCATACTGCCCGTTATTGTTGGGATATGCGACAGGAGAGGGATCATAGTCATTCTCAGCGAGGAGCTCCTTGCTCTCGTGGTTCGGGTCCATGACGTACGCGAACCAGCAGGTGTTTCCCACTCGTCGGAACCCGAGAGAACGAATGAAGGATATGCCGTCTTGGATGTAGCGCTCCATCTTGATCCCCTCCTCGAGTGTGGTGGGCTCCCTGTTGCGGATGGAAGTGAGGACAACGAAGCGTGTGCTGAAACAGCATGCTTTCTTGACGACGTTGTGGAAGATCGCGCGCCCTTTGCCACGATAGCGGACATTGACATCGGCAAGAACATTCTCAATGAGAAGGATATCACCAACACTGAGTTCGTCGCCCCAGACTCCAGAGCCACTCATGAACGTATGATCTTTGAACTCCGTTCTCAGCCGTCCGTAGCGGTCGAACAAATCGTGTGCCATTCTTCTCATCTCAGGGGTGGCAGACGTTACGTAGGCACCAAAATTCGCGTGAATTCGATCACGGAGTACGAGCTTGGCCCGACAGTACCCATGCCATGTCCCAGTCTCTCGGGAGGACTCCCCAGCTTCTGAGACTGGATCGATCAAAGCACCATCAAGAACAACGATCCACGAAAGTGTCGGAGGCATGTCTGGTGGGATGGGGAGGTATATGACCGGTGGTGTGACGAGAGAGACGTCCGAGTTCGGATCTGAGGGAGAGTGAGGCTCGAGGTCGTAGACCGCAGGCTCGCCGTTGCGACGTAGTGAGCCGTCAATAACAGGAGGGCTGGGGGCCGTGTCGATCTGAGGACGAAGCGGGCGTTTGGGGAGATTGAAAGCTTTCTTCGGATGACAGCACATCCTGGGTGTCAAGGAGACGGCTTGCGGAAGTTTTGGGTAATGTTTGAAGACAGTGGTGACAAAATATAGAGAAGCAAAGAACGGGTACGTGACCGCAAAGAAGCGAAGGGCTCTTGTCAATGGAGATGTAGTGGCGGAGCAAGTTTGACTTCTTGTTCAAGTGAAGTGTGAGTTGATGAGACCTAGGCTGGGTCTGGGAAGTTCGAACGGAGGTGTTCTCCAGCCGCTAAATGAGAATACTCTTTGAAGCCTGAGGTTCGGGCCAGAATATGTGTGCCAATTTGCTCCTGACTAGACGTAGTACATAGCAGGATCTTTGGATGCGTTCCGAACTTGAAGCCTTTGGATGAAGGAAGGGGTAGTGGGTAACGTAGACACCAGGTCTAGAGCAGATATAGGACAAGGAGATGAGTGGTAAAGGGGTATGATCAAGCATGCAGCATGAAAAGGAAGGTATCGGATGATACTGGGTACGTTCAAGACTGTCTGGTCAACCGTGCGAGGAGCTCGACTTTATATGACAGACTGGTTGCCAGACACAATAAATCCGCGTATTTGGCCACTCTTTTCTGATACTGAACCCTTTGCCCGGAGACCATACGCCGATTTCTCTGCAAAAAAGCTCGCTCTTTCTGCCGTATTCTCGGATGCATGTTGCCGTAAGTTGAGACAGAATAGGAGGATCAGATCCGGGCCTCGAACAGCGCATTGGGGGAGTCTTACAACCCGAGAGACTTACGGCAACTTCATGTCGCCTCTTGATACAGCCATCACGGGCGAGGAGTGCAAGAAGCCGTTAATTAGCGCTGAAAGTTTCGCGACCCGATCGAGATGATGAATAGGGGATATTTGTAAGCTTCTGCGAGCAAACAAACGGTTGTTTGCAGTGGCCGCATGGTGTGTCGAGAATTGGTTGGCTGGTCTCGACTGGTGAGCAAGCAGGCCAGGGCAGGATACATCCCGATGTACATGCGTCGGATACGTGCTTGCTTATCTGACTCGACTGAATGTGCAGGCCGTTGACCAAGTGAATGCATAGAACGTCGAGTTTGGCAAGTTGCATCTAGCGGGATCGTGCACAGTGCGAAGATTCATTGGTCCCGCGGCGCATCCATCCAATTCGCATAGTCTACATGATCTGCAAGCCCCATCTGTTGTGCATCGGGGTCAAGGCCTGTAAGTTGACAAGCTTCACATACGAAGTGATGGGATCAGATCCAACAGGGTTGCACTAAGCTGAGACGCGACCTCCGCCCATCGTGGGATTGTCGTTGGGTTCCACGACGTGCTGTACATTTTCTCGCAGAGAAGATACGGCGAGAATGAAGGTCCCGGTCCCATGGTCGGATAATGCGAATGGGGTCTCAATGATGGCCGATGCACGGTGCCGTTCCGTTGCCCGCAAGCATTTCGCCTGTCACTTCTTACCCCTTCCTCACCGCCAAAGCGGATAGCTGCTCAACCTCCGGGAAATGGTTCTGCGTTTTACGCCATCGCGTCGACATGTGTTTTGCTCAAGCTAGGAACAGCCTTGAAACAAGGGCTATGGGGTTGAACATCAGGGACAAGCAGACGAAGGACTGGGCTGCGCATCATCCTGCTGTTGGTTACATTGAGAGCAAAATGGCACACGACGACTACACGTTTTGAGATACATCCAACAGAGCGTGTCTGTGGGGAAGGATGAAGAAGAATGCTTGGTCGCTTCCGAGCCACAACTTGTATGTGGACGTGCCGTCGTACGCCATGAGTCGAAGCCACTCACAGGAGACAAACAAGGTGGCGGCTAACGTAGGGAGGAGATTGTTTCAATCGGATCGGACGCTGACAGCCATGATTCTGACCTGTCACAAACAAGTGCGACCAGTTGAGTGGTCACATTAGCCGTTGTCGATGAAGCAACTTGGAGTCGTGTTCGCCGTAATAATTCGCTGTGGGTGTGGAGGGTGCGTGACACAGCATCGTACGTGTGCGTTTGCTTCACTTTCCCTCAAATCGTGCCTTACCGCCACGAAATTGGGGGTGGCAAATTGAGCAAACCAGGGCTCCATCGCAAATCACTGATCGTGAGGGGTAATGGGCGGTGGTGAAGTGAAGTTGGCGAGAGATGTGATGCGTCGGCCGCTCCCTTTGTGGAGCTGAGCTGCGGGCAGCCGTTGACGCGCAGCCTCGTGATGGCTTCGTGGGTACGTTTGCATGAGTGGCTGGGTGAGCGGGGGCCCAGGCAGTCAAAGCTCCGAGCCAAGGTTCAGGATGCAGATGTTGGGATAGTAGCTGATGCCCCGAGTCTTTTTTGCGTTGTGCTTGCTGTCTATGTTCGGGCAAGTCGAGTGCCAGACTCTCGCGGCGAGAGTGGGAGCAGGGTAAGAGCGAAACCACGTGCAGGACCGCGCACTTACCTTGAGGGCTATAGCATAGACTGAGAGGTCGCGCTGCTGGAACATCAGTTCGTTGGACTGGCAGTCCAGGGAGGCATCGAATTGTAAGATGCTGTAACCGTGCTCATTCTGGGCTGGGCTGTCGGTGTTTACTTGCGAGACTACGAGTGGTCAATGCCTGTGGCCAGTCTCTTATTTATCGAGACTACCACTGAGATTTGCAGAATGCGAAGAAGCCAACCAATTCGCGGCAATCTGGTCTTGCTTCATTCAGATTACCCAACTGAGATCACTCGAGGTGATAAGCACATGCTCTCGTTGCTTTCTAGGCATGCCTGTTAAGCGACATTTCTGATCAACAACAAACGAATAAATGATGCAAGGCGTTCTCGCTTCAGCAGGGTCTTCCCCAATTTGATTATACCGTGGACCGGGAAGCTCATATCACTATACTGACGTTTAGCATGACACTGGAGTGGCTGTGACCCTTCCAGGCCCATGGTCAGCCGAACACCTCTCAGACGCAGGTAGGGCTCGCGGTTCAGAGTCGTTGTAACCTGACACACTGTCACGAGATGACCCAAGTTGAGTTTCTGACAGGCCGTCGCTGATCATGATCAACACTTTGACAATCATTCATGGCTGAACTGAAGCACTGCCAGTGCTCCAAGGAAATCAGCATCGTCAAGGGAACAGGGTCGTTCCAACGTCTAAGACTGGGGCACTTTTCGGGCGTAGCTTGGCTCACCCTTATCTTATCGGCCGCGCATGTGCAGCGCGAAACCAGGGGCCTCGACTTTAGGCGTAAAAAAGTAGAACCACCAGCAAGACACCATCATCGATTGACTACCTCACCGAAATCCCATGACGTCCTGCATCTCTACATCACGCAGGTTCCAGCACTAAACCACACGCGATACTTTCCATACAACTCATTCTTCACCTTCTGATGGCCTCTAGATAAGCCTGCCTCTCTGGTGTCCTTTGGCACGGCTTCTGCCGGCTTGTCGCAATCATCCTCGACGGGAGCGCAAACCGATAAAGTCAACTCCCATATCTCACAAGCATGTCGCATCCTCAGCAACGGCTCGTTCCGGGTCAGGACGACCGGCCCTTCCAACACACAACAACTCCAGCAGATCATGCTGCGCTTGTGCAGTCGCGGGAAACGGGCGATGTCATTCCGACGGATATCCCTAAGGGTGATGTGAAGGCCTTACCATTTGCAAAGTCTTGGGTCCATCTCATGGCTGGCGCGTAAGTATCATATGCCCTCCTGTTGGAAGACCAGATCATTAAGACTTTGCCAGGGTCGGTGGTATGACCGCTGCTACCATGACCGCTCCTCTCGACGTCCTCAAGACCCGACTCCAATCCGACTTCTACCAAGCCCAGATCCGAGCTGCACGCGAAGCTCAGCCTACCGTCGCACGAAATCCCGCACGTGCCGCCGTTCATCATCTCACCGAAACCCTCCAAATTCTTAGATCTGTCTACCGTACCGAAGGCGGCCGCGCACTCTTCAAGGGTCTCGGCCCCAACCTCATCGGCGTTGTCCCCGCCCGCAGCATCAACTTCTACGTCTACGGCAACGGCAAGCGTCTCATCTCCGAAAAGTTCAATCATGGTCATGAGGCACCGTGGGTACACCTCATGTCCGCGGTTGCCGCAGGTGTTGCGACCTCAACAGCCACAAACCCAATCTGGATGGTCAAGACACGTCTACAACTCGACAAGAACGTCGCAGAAAAGGGCGGCGCGGCAGCCTCCAGACAATACCGCAACAGCTTTGACTGCGTCCGGCAGATCCTGCGAGACGAGGGTGTCCGTGGCATGTACAAGGGCATGAGCGCAAGCTACCTCGGCGTTGTGGAGTCGACCATGCAGTGGATGCTATACGAGCAGCTCAAAGCTGGGCTTGCAAGGCGTGAGATGAAGATTCAGGCCAGCGGCAGAGAAAAGACCTGGTGGGATAATACGGTGGACTGGACTGGCAAGTTCTGTTCCGCTGGTTCGGCAAAGCTCGTCGCAGCCGTTATCGCCTATCCTCATGAGGTAAGCTCAGACGGCACAGAATGCCTGTTGGAATATGCTAACGAATCGGCGTGCAGGTTGCTCGTACTCGACTGCGACAGGCTCCCATGGCCAATGGACAGCTCAAGTACACCGGCTTGATGCAGTGTTTCAAGCTCGTCTGGGTCGAGGAGGGTCTCCTCGGTCTGTACGGAGGACTTACGCCTCATCTCATGCGAACCGTGCCGAGCGCAGCCATCATGTTCGGCATGTACGAGGGCATCCTCCGACTCTTCGACACGCCTTCATAGGCCAACCATTGTAACACCACCAATAATCTAACGGATTGACGCTCCCTTCTGGAAACCCATGAAAGGGCACTAGAGTCCTTCTTGTATGTATATTAGCACCGAGCTTGAGCAGAAACGCTCTCGCAGGGAAGAACCACAACTCTTGGTCTAGAAGAGAACCTGAGAATCATTGCCGGCGAATCATGGCGTTTGGGTAGATCTGCATTGGAGAGGACCAGTCGATGGATGCGCATAGTGATGGGGACGGCATGTACGAAGAAGAATCGAATCACAAAGACCATACTCTTGCGCTCACACATATATATTCTCCAGCGGCACGATCAAAGTACACAAGCTTTCACGGGCTTACACTGACTGACACAGCGTGAGAAGGAAGACACAACATTGAAAGACTACCGACTCCGCTGCGGGCTGGTAGCGGACGCATACCCATTGATGGTGATGATATTTTGGAACAAGAACGTTATGAATGAATGCGAGAAGGGACGATGAGACAAATGAACAGTGTCGAGCACGCTGGGCCGCATATCCTTCATAGTCTGTGACGCGGCTACCTCTTTACAGCAAGCGAGAAGACAGAAAGCCTACGCTTTTAGCCAAGGGTACAGTTGCTTCAGGAGAACCATCCGGGCAAGCGGTGGAGCTACCAGGCATTGCGATCCCAATTAGGGTCTATTCATGACCGTTAGCAAAACGGCTCATGGCTCACTTGTCTCGGAGAAGATTCGTCACTCACCCTGCACAAATGCAGCAAGAACCTTGCTACCCGTCTGCAACAACGGATGTCCAACAACAATCTTCAGGAACTTTTCCAGCCCAGCCCTCCTACCCTCAATCACGTCGTCGCTGAAGCGATTCGTGAATACCTTTCCGGGCAAAGGAGGAATAGTGACGCGTGCGCTTTCCCGTTCGAGAATGTCGCGGAAGTACTCAAAGTCGGAGTATCGACGACGGACGCTGCTTTGACGGAGCTTGAAGGCGGGGATGTTGGTGCGGCAGAGGATCTCGTAATCGGTGTACATTTGGCGTCCCATGCCGTGGGTACGTGGGTTACGAACCTGCGAGCCGCAGCTCCAATCAGTACTTAAATTACGTTGCTGGAGTTGTGTAACATATGAGGAGTTGAAACTAACCTCAATTTCGAGAAAGTTCTCAGGTGGTCCATAGATCTCATCGAAGCTCTGGTGGCGGGTATCAGGCATGGACTGCAAGATAGGCCGGTGATCGCCTGGGCTCGAGGGCGGCGAGACGTTTCCGCCCGCACCACCCTGGCCCCCTTCCTGGCTTGCCGACAGTTTGGCGGTATTGAACTGTGTATATCTAGAAAAGTGCTGTTTATCCCTCCCGAGAGCTATGCGCAACTCAGCTCGGTCGCGTGAGCTCTAGTGATAGGGCGACGGGCTGTATCGTATGTACACTGGTGTTGACGGTACGACTCAATCGCAGCTTGAGATGAGACTGGGTGCTGGAGTTTTGCGACAGTGTTCGAGGGACCGGAGAGGTTGTGCTCAAGGCCAGAGGTGGGAAAGACGAAGAGGGAAGCTGGGCTGGGAAGTTGGTGTTGAAGGTGGGGTTAGTACGTCGTCTCCGACGATTGCGCCGCGACCAAGCTTGACGCTTCGTGCGGGGTGGGTCTAAGCCGCCGCCGGCTTGGTCGCCGTTGGAGGAGCCATTGACGGCGGCTTTACGACAGATTGACCAACCTGCAAGATAGATGAGCCTAAATTGATCTCTCCGGGTTTCAGCATACTAGGAGGTGATATGTTATGGTGATAGTGAACTGTGTCTGCAACTCGTTGCTTTCGCGTTTCAAGCTTTCCTTGAGACTTGTTCGCCGATGTAATCACAGGGAACAGAACGGATTGTGGTTGTCATCAGGTTTTGTATTACAGTTGTACATGTGGCACCTAGATAGGCATCCTACAGACTGAGGTAGTTGCTACCTGTGAGTTCAGGGCCACTGAGCGGTGTCGCTGAATTGCTCAGTTCATGATTTATCGCCCTCTGAACCAGCCATTCATGTTCCGTCTCCCATGGGTATTATCGGGAGACATTGAGTTGCTCTTCACAAAAGCGCTCTGGGATCTTTGCTTTCATGGCTACTGGCCGCAGAGCCTGTGAAGTCGTGCTCCGACCGAAGGCGCTTGGCATGGTCTGTAGAAGATTGCGAAGAATGCGCATTGCCGTACCCATCCGCCAATTGCGACCGCAAGCATCTTTGTGTCCGTTATAACGAAACATGGTCGGGCCTCAAGTCTTCTTGTCGGAGAACTTCTGATGAATCGCCCGGATCTGTTCCTCAACGTTGATGCTCTGCGCCTGCTGCGCTTGCGCTTTGCTCGCCGTATGCCCGTCGTAGCTCTGTATCGCAGCCTTCTTGCGTCTCGCCAGTTCATCCTCACTGATAGCCTGGCCTGTTACCGGATCGAAGACGTCACTACGTTGACTGGCAAGTCGTTTCAGATTGTTGGCCACATCGGCATGTGATATATTTGATGTGGCGTGTCGCGAGTCCGCTTTTGTCTTCTGTTCCTTCCACCTGGGATCGAGCAGCTCGACTGCAATCGGAGGTTAGCAATGTTTGGTCATGTAAAAAGTCGAAGTTAAAGGGGCGCATACTTCTCATGTGAGCCTCAAGCTCGTCCAGGGGAATCTGCTGCTTGCAGTTGGGACACAAGGCCATCTGTCCTTGTCTGTTCGCTGCTTTTTGGGCTGCGCGAGGTATGTAGTTGTCCTTGATCTTCATTGCAGGTGCACCACCGCGCGTGTCGGCCGCGGGTTGCTGCTGAGCACGAGGATCTTGGGCACCGCGCTGCTCTTCAACATATGGTAGAGATGAGGGCGGTGGCTGTTGTGGGAAGTTGTTGGGTTGCGCTTGCGGGCCGTAGCCTGTGTGCACAGGGAGGGCATAGGGGCTCTGTCCGTTGCTGGTAAGCTCTTCGCCAGGCATAGCCTCTTCGATCCTCAGGCTAGCGCTAATGGATGCATTGTTGCGATCTTCCAAAGAGGCGTACTGAAGCTCTGCCAAGTTCGTTGGAGGTGGCAGATTCGCTTGCTCATCGGCATCGGTAAAAGTAATGGTTTCGACGATGACGAAATCGCCCCAATCAATGCGAGCAATCTCGGCTGCCTTCTCCTCCTCTGCTTCCTGTTGTTCTCTCTTCTCCTGCTCCTGAAACTTGATGTATTCGGCGCGTCCTCGTGCCCGCTCAAGGACGAGGTACTTATCCTCGACCATGTGCTGGAGCTCCTCGACTCGCTCGTTCTGAAGCTTGCCACCCTCCCCACTTAAGCCGCTGGCGCGCAGAAGCTTGGTGTATTGATCGACAAGATGTTGGAAGAAGTTGTGGAAGGTGTGGTTCGGGATGAGGAATTGAAACTGAGGGTTGCCAGTCTCGCGCTGACCGAGCTGGGTCATAAATTGTCGTCCGTTCTTTGCGACGAAGAGTGCCGTCAGGCGCAGGACGTCCAGATCCTTCTGATTGATGCGCGGCATACGAGCTGAGAACTCGAAGTCTGGCGGCTTTGGTGGTCCAGCAGGTTTCTCGGGGATGGGGGTCGCATTCTCGCCAGCTCGGCCAGCAGCCACGGCGGTGCCGCGACCATCGCGGATCTCGCTCAGCCGCCAGAGGTAGAAAGCATTATACGCATCAGCAGGATTCAGAAAACTGAATTTGGGGTTTTGGCGCTCCTTCTCGCGAATGCGATCCTCGAAGACTGCACCGTTGCGAGCGACGTAGCCGGCTGTTTTCTCGAGGATGTTTCGAATCTCGCGCGGAGGCAGGACAACTCCTGGCGGGGGCTTGAAATCATCTAGGCCGGCAGCAGCGTCGCCATTCGTCTCGGGGGCGGCCATGTCTTATGATTAAGACTGTCGAGACGCTTCGCTTGTGGATTATGATGGTCGGCAAATCGAGGCTCGTCGCGTGCTGCAGGCGATGCGCTGAGGCCCCATTCTGGAAGTTTTGTCGCTGCCGCGGAACCGGACACTAGCGCCGAAGCTCGCCGGAGAAACGTAGTGCCGTCCCTGACACTGTTAGTGTCTACGGATGGCCGCCCTGGTTATTTTTGGGCATTCCAGTGACAATCCTCACGTTCCGAACGTGGTCTAGTAGATCTGCGACTAGCTACAACTGATTGTTCGTCTTCCTTCGCGATCTCTTGTCTTATTTGATGTTCCTCGTAACCATCGTATGAACTAAGAAGCGAGGCTCAAGATGAAAACGGAGCAATATCTAGAATTACTGCCCTTTCTTGATATACAAGCTTCGCTAAGCCTGTTGCATTGCAGCATCGCCTTCAGCCAGATCGCATTCGTAGGACTGAGTCTGTAATCAATACTGGACATCTGCTCGGGCGTGGAAAGCTGGACAATGAGATACGAATGCTAGCCAAAAGGCCACGCTGACCTGAACCTTTGTGGCACCAGACTGTCCAACCAGATGAGGTTCGCGTGCCTGTGAGGTACCTGTAAGCACAGCTCTGCCCCACCAATACACTTGTCTCTCCTTGGGGCGCCATCGTTTTCAGGGATCCATCACCGAAAACAGGCACTGCACCACCAAGGAGTTGGACCCCCTTATTCCAATCGACACGACACGACATTCACGAGCCAGCTCGGCCCTCCCGTCGATTTCCCATCAGCCCTTTTCTCTTCAACGGCTGCCACGACTTTCTTCAGCCATCAATCATCACCCGGCTGTCTCTGTCCTCTTCCTTTGTGGCTGTGGCTTGATGATGATATTTTAATTCTACTCGAATTCCTTTCTTTACTTCGATTTAGTACTTTCCTCCTTCGATACACTCTCTCGCCCATTTGTCTCGAACCCACCTGTCGATCCTCCTACCCCTCGAGCTTCCGGAGCTTCGAACTTTCGCCAGACAGAGGCAACACTCGTGACCTCTGCTCACCATGGCGAGGCCAAGCTCCTCCAGGGGCAAAAGCCCTCAACCACCTCGAAACCGAGGCAAGAGCCAGCAGCCTCCGCCGATCGACGAGCCCATAGCAGCCCCTTCACCAGCAGCTCTTGCGCCCCCGACTGGCACTCCCGCTCTTAAGAAGAAGAAGTCCAAGTCTAAGCTCAATGCTGTGACCTCCTACAAGTCTGATGGAGTTGACGACAATGATGTCTTCCTTCTTCCCGTCTCCGACTACTGGGTCATGCTCGCTCTTACTGTCCTTTCGACAATTGTTCGCGTCTTCCGGATTTACCAGCCTTCCAGTGTCGTCTTCGATGAGGTCCAGTAAGCATTTCCTATGCAACTGAACATTGCGTCGCTTCCAGCGCATTGACTAATACTGATATACAGCTTCGGTGGCTTCGCGATGAAGTACATCAAGGGCAAGTTCTTCATGGACGTGCACCCGCCGCTCGCCAAGATGCTCATTGCGCTCACCGGCTGGCTCGCTGGCTTTGATGGCAGCTTCGACTTCAAGGAAATTGGCAAGGACTATATTGAGCCGGGTGTGCCATACGTTGCTATGCGCATGTTCCCCGCGGTCTGCGGTATTGCTCTTGCGCCTTTCATGTTCCTGACCCTAAAGGTATTGGGGTGCAGGACTATGACTGCTGTTATGGGCGCTGGTCTCATCATTTTCGGTATGATGCCAAATTCCCGACTGCAAATGACCACAATCGGCTAACAATATACCAGAGAACGGGTTGCTTACCCAGGCTCGCCTGATTCTGCTCGACTCGCCCCTGGTCGCCGCGACTGCTTTCACCGCCCTCGCCTTCAACTGCTTCACCAACCAGCACGAACAGGGCCCCACCAAGGCTTTCAGCGCTGTTTGGTGGTTTTGGCTTGTCCTGACTGGCCTTGGACTGGGTATCACTGTCAGCATCAAGTGGGTTGGCCTCTTCACCATCGCCTGGGTCGGCGTCTTGACCCTGCTGCAACTATGGGTCTTGCTTGGGGATACCCGCACTGTCACTCTTGTAAGTTGGCTCAAACCTCCATGACAGGATTTTCTAATAAATGTCCAGCGTCTTTGGTTCAAGCATTTGATGGCTCGTGCCTTTGCACTGATTGTGATCCCCGTCACTTTCTACCTCGCCATGTTCGCCATCCACTTCGTCTGCCTCGTCAACCCTGGTGATGGTGATGGTTTCATGAGCTCCGAGTTCCAGGCTACGCTCAACACCAAGGCCATGAAGGATGTGCCCGCCGATGTCATCCTAGGTAGCCGAGTTTCTATTCGCCATGTGAACACTCAGGGCGGCTACCTCCACTCCCACCCTCTCATGTACCCCACGGGCAGCAAGCAGCAGCAAATCACCCTGTACCCGCACAAGGATGACAACAACGTCTGGCTCCTTGAGAATCAGACTCAGCCTCTTGGAGCTGATGGCCAGCCCATCAACGGTACTCGCGTCTGGGATGATCTCGATCCTACCTACATCAAAGATGGCACAGTGCTCCGTCTCTACCATCGCTCCACTGATCGCCGTCTGCACTCACACGATGTCCGTCCTCCGATCACTGAGGCTGAATGGCAGAACGAGGTATCCGCGTATGGTTTCAAGGATTTCCCTGGCGATGCCAACGACTATTTCCGCGTAGAGATTGTCAAGAAGAAGTCTCATGGAGCTCTTGCCAAGCAGCGCCTCCGCACCATTGAGACCAAGTTCCGTCTAGTTCACACCATGACTGGTTGCGTTCTTTTCTCTCACAAGGTTAAGCTGCCTGAGTGGGCATCCGAGCAACAAGAGGTTACTTGTGCCAAGGGCGGAACTCTTCCCAACAGTCTTTGGTACGTTGAATACAACGAGCACCCTCAGTTGACCGGTGATGTCGAGAGGGTCAACTACCGCAAGCTGGGATTCTTCGGCAAGTTCATCGAGCTGCAGAGAGTCATGTGGAAAACGAATGCAGGTCTTACCGACTCACATGCTTGGGACTCTCGTCCCGAATCTTGGCCAGTCCTCCGCCGCGGTATCAATTTCTGGGGTCGCAACCACACCCAAGTGTACCTCCTTGGCAACCCTATCATCTGGTGGGCATCCACGCTCGCTATTGCAATCTGGGTTGGCTTCAAGGCTATTGCCGTCCTCCGCTGGCAGCGCAATTGCAACGATTACTCCAACACTACTTTCAAGCGCTTCGATTACGAACTTGGTACCTCTGTGCTCGGCTGGGCGTTGCACTACTTCCCCTTCTACCTGATGAAGCGCCAGTTGTTCCTGCACCACTACTTCCCGGCTCTGTACTTTGCCGTCATCGCCCTGTGCCAGCTCTTCGACTATGCCACAGCACGCATGCCAGTTCTGAACTCCAGCCAGAGGCGCGTTGCCAACCGCGTCGCTACTGTGACCTTCCTTGCGCTGTCTATCTCGGTCTTTGTCCTCTACTCTCCTCTCGCGTATGGAAACCAGTGGACCAAGTCTGAGTGCAAGCGCGTTAAGGTCCTTGGCACATGGGACTTCGACTGCAACACCTTCTATGATTCCGTAAGTCCCCCAGCTGTCGTACCCGAACTGAAAATGCCCAACCGTGGTTGAGGGAAATGGACCTTGAGTCGACGAGACTGCCCTATGTCACGATCGAGCAAGCAAATGCCCAAGCACAGTATGCGCCGCAACAGGCATTCCCAAGAAGTTTGCAGACAACTAACTCGGCCTTTCGAACAGTACGAGAAGTATGCTGAAATGAGCAATGCACCCGCGGTGAGCTCTTCGGTCACTCCAGATGCCGCGAAGTCCAAGAAGGGCAAGGGTGGCAAGAAGGATAAGAAGAAGGCAGCCGACACTGGTGTCCCAAAAGAGAAGGCCCCGGCGGACATCTCCGGGGCTCCGGAGGCACCAAAGGGCGCAAAGGTTCTCAAGAAAGAGGAAAAGCTCGAGTACCGCGACCAGGACGGAAACCTGCTCAACGAAGAGCAGGTCAAGGAGTTAGAGGGCAAGGTGGAATTCCAGACAAAATACGAGACGCGCACGCGCGTCGTCGACGAAGCTGGGAACGAGCTGGAGATGCCCGAAGGAGGTTGGCCGGAAGACTATTCTCCCGTCGCACCCCCGCACCCAGACGTGGAGGGCGTTGACAAGGAGACTGTCCGCGCTGATGGCGAGAAGGAAGTGCCTAAGGACGCAGATGCCAGCAAGGATGGCGAGAAGGAGGCTGAGAAGTCCAAGGCGAAGCCGGCGAGCGAGGGCAAGAAGGCCACTGTTCACGAAGAGCTGTAAGCTTGATCCCGGCTCTTTCAAAAGGGGCACAATCGACGATCTGGGCTTCTGGCCTGTTGTAGCACCACCTAATTGATGCATGGGAGAGATGAGAGAAAAGGGGGTTTTCTATGTACGTGGATGTCAGGTATGAAAAAAGATGACAATGATATACTCGTTCTTTCACTGCAGATTATATCACTCAACGAAGACTGTGAACTCCTGGCTCAAGGTTCTTGAACGGCCTTGCGATGCGTGCCATACATTTCCAGAGGCACTAATGGCTTACTCCCATTCCCAAAACGTGAAGAAACAAGGTGAATCAACAATGACAATCACTTGAATATCATCTTTAAGAGGGCGTTGCGACCAGTGACCAGGGACCAGCAGTATTGTGTTGTCTTTAGACGGTATCAGTAGCTGTTGTCTTCACGCTCCCGACCTCTCATGAAGTGGTAGCTCGTAGGTCATAAAGTAATCTTACCAACCTATCTGTAACACATCCGCGACCTCTATCGCAGCGTAGCATGTTCTATTGAGGGTACAATTTTAGAAGATACGCTAAAGCCATAATCCAGTGCACAATAAACCCACGTATGAATACCTGGCTTAAAGGATCTTCACATGGATGAGAAAGCAGGTTACAGGGTAATTCTAACACTGATCTACCTTACCCCAGCATTCCGAAGGTGGGGCAGGGTTTGCGCTAGCACTTACGGCGTACGGGACACGGCACACGTAGATTACATCACTTCAAGTTAGCACGAGCTAGATACCTTACCTGTGGGAGTAGCTTGCCGCGGACCTGAACGTGTCTCAATCCGGCTCATCCTGTCTCAAGGCCTCGCTCGCCCTGGTGCATCACGCAACCTGGCTTTTTGCTTCTTCTTTGAGCGTTCCTGACAGCCTCCGATCGATCTACTGCGCATGTCAGACTTCTGAGCCGGCAAGACGACCCCACCGCTTCGTTCGTCACCACTTCACGACGTGTCTGGTGGCGCTGGCACATCCCAAACAGCCAGCATTGCCGGCACGGGCCTTGATCTGGAGCCGAGCTCGTACACAAACGAAAGATGGGGGTCTGGTCCTCACTCCTTTTCGCCTACCTCCTCGGCGGCTTGACGTTCATTCCTCTCCTCATCGTCTCGGTCCTCGCCCACGCCTACTACGCCTTTCCCTTGCGAGACGATGCCGACCCCAGCGCGAAACCCGTCCCCGAAGATACCAAAGATGCAATAGTGCAGCCGGGGGATGATACGTCTGCACTGGAGGCAGTCAAGAAGGACGATGCGAAAGCTCAACGGCAGGATGCCGGGGTTGCCGCCGGATACTACGCGGTTTGCAGAGAGTACACACCCATGGGCATCAACGCAAAGCCGATCGAACGGTCAACACCAGCTGGGTCTACTACTGTCACGGCACCAAGTCAGAGCGTGTATCAGAGCATGTACCGGAGCCTCTTCGATCGTAAGAATGCCAGTAGTCCAGCGGAGAACGGCGGTACCAGCACTAGACCAAAGAAGGCGGGCAACGTGTTCTACATTGTTTTAAGGTAAGCGTATATCGACCACGAAATGTCAAGACTCAGGTCCGGCTAACACTATCCAAGGCATGGTCATCTCATGCTTTTCGACGACGATGAGCAGCTCGAGGTCAGACACGTTATCTCCTTGGCGCACCACGATATCGACATATACTCAGGCGGCGACGTTACGCCGGAAGGCGAGCTTTTCATCAAGCGGAATGCCTTACGACTCAAAAGGAAAGAAAGTGAACGAGGAGTTACGGCCGATACACAACTGTCAAAACCATTCTTCTTGTTTTCCGAGAACTGCTCCGAAAAGGAGGATTTCTACTTTGCTCTCCTTCGAAATCAAGAGCAAACCTTCGGCGCTGATTCGCATTCGCCCACTCCACAAAAGTTTGAAGTGAAGAACATCATCTCTCTTGTACAAAAGCTTCATTCATCCGACGATCAACTGCAAACAAGATGGCTGAATGCGCTCCTCGGGCGAATTTTCCTCGGCGTTTATCACACGGCTGATATTGAGAACTTCATCCGTGAGAAGATCACAAAAAAGATCTCGAGAGTCAACAAGCCGTCATTCCTCAGCAACATTGCTCTGCGACATATGGACATGGGCGATGCGGCACCCATCTTCACCAACTTCAAACTCAAAGATCTCACAGTGGAGGGCGAATGCGTCGTTGAGGCTGATGTTCGATACACCGGCAACTTTCGTGGTGAGGTCGCGGCAACGGCCAAGCTCGACCTTGGTCAAAGATTCAAGAGCCATGACTTCAACCTTGTTCTCGCTGTTGTTCTTCACCGACTCGACGGACACATTCTCTTCAAGATCAAGCCGCCGCCGAGTAATCGCATCTGGTTCTCCTTCCAGACCATGCCCAAGATGGAAATGGCCATCGAGCCTATCGTAAGCTCAAGACAAATCACATATACCGTAATTCTGAGGCAGATCGAGAGTCGAATCAAGGAAGTCTTCGCCGAGACACTCGTACAGCCCTTCTGGGACGATATCCCCTTCTTCAAGACCGAGCACAAGAAGTGGAGAGGAGGAATATGGGTCGGCGACGACGCTGTGCAGAGCACGGAGAATGTAGAGAGAGATGTTGCACGGGGTGGCGATGTGGAAACAGTCGAAGCTATGGAAGAGGCCGATGAGCCCAAGGCTTTTGAGAAGAGCCATAGCTTACCGGTCCTCGACTCGAATCAGCCCTCAACCGGACTTTTTGGCCGCCGTCTAAGTAAGAGTACGGTCGCTTCCACTGGCTCATCCACGACTGGTAATGATGGAAAGAGTGCAACTGATCATGGACCGCTTTCGCCAAGAATCGTAAAGTCAGGGCAGGAACCGGTTACAGGAACATTCGCAACGCATGCAGAAACGTACCGGCCTTCGTCGTCACCGCCAGACCACGCGAGTAACTACATGGCCGCGCTGCACTCCCGATCTCACGAACCGTCGCCGATGGGATCCCCAAAGAAGTCAAACACGATGCAGACATCCAGCAGCTCTTCAACAACTTCGCGAGACGAAGCAGACAGTAGTGACAAAAAGCTCAACATGCCGACTGGACGTCGTAACACGGCCTCCTCCGTCGAATCTGGCTCAACGCTCGATGGAGCCGAGGGTCATTCGCGATCAATACTAAAGGAGTCTCTTAGGGATCACACTGGCTCTCTCGGACGAAACTTCTTCAGACGTGCAGAGACTTCCAATACTTCACTGGCTTCAGCTGCACCATCGGATGGGTCAGACAATGCGCAGAAGAGGAACACCCTCTTAGCCGTTACCAATGCTGCCAAGCAGGCACAGCAATGGGGTTGGAACGCGATCCAGAAGCAGCGCGAAGCGAGGAAGCCCGGTGATCCAACGGGGCCTGTCGACTTGTCCCAGCCCATGGGCGGAGGGCAGCCATTGCCGCCACCAGGAACACCTCTGCCTCGTCCCAGCACTGGGTCAACGAAGATCGGCCCGACTACTCCAAAGCGAAAGCCAGTGCCGGCAGGTTCATCTCAAACCGAAAGACCTGACGACTCGAGCGAGCATACGACTGAGGAAGATGGCAAGTCAGCTCCAACACCACCTTTACCTCGTAGGCGACGTGGCACCAGCTATGCAGAGGAAGCCGACGACGGGCCTAACCTGCTTGTTGTCGCCATGCCATCGGATTCTGAGCCGGGAACACCTGCTGGAGATAACAATACGAACTTTGAGGAACCGTGGAATGACGAGCCAGAGCATACCAATTCCAGGAATACATCAACAGTGGCTGGCACGACGCAGATCAACTCAGACCTGGACGAGACAGATACACCACCGTATGAAGAGGACCTTTCAGGAGAGCCAATCATGGCCATGCCGGCAAAGGTGCCTGTTGACGACGATGATGACTATAGCGGATGGATGGACGAAGATCCGCTCGAGGGACAGAAGGCGCCGAAGATGACAGATGAAGAGCGGGATGGGGATGACCAGCCACCAATTCCTCCAAGAGCTGCAACTGCGGCGGTTCATACTTGAGCATATGATCAATGAGTAATCAATCACAGAGAGCGAAATAGGAGAGTGGAACTGAATACCAATACCACTCCAAATTATTTTGCAATGCCAAACAGGCGGAATTAAAGTGCATGGCACTGTTGTATATTCAGTCCTCTGAAGTCCCACGTATTCATCAACCTTCGCAATCGATCCACATCGCCTTTGTGGCCATAATCTCTCCGTGATACGTGACTTTCATAGCTCGTTGCCCATCACTTCGCCAGATCTTCGGCGAAGGTTCGTTACTGCCCAGCAGCCATTGTGGCCCGATTTAGGACTTGTTTTGAGTGCTGGTATCCGGCTTCTTAGGGGCCGGTTTGCGGTCGCCCTTGGGCTTCACATCCGCAAGACGGTGGCTTGGAGGCAGGTCTAATAGGGATTATTAATGCATCGCTATGTAAGGATTTCACTTACGCTCCGTGCAAAAGCGAAAGGGGCTTTCACACCACTTGGAGCAGTCCTGACGGATGCAACGCTTAACAAAGCCACTCATGCTGAAGGACGTGTAGCAAAAGATGTGGTGTGTGTTTAGGTGTGTGGTCTTGGTTGCAGTCGAAGATGCGATGCTGGAGCTTTGGTAGAAGATCAAGTAGTGGATGAAACCAAGCAAGTGTAGCAACAACTGGGGATG
This sequence comes from Sarocladiaceae sp. CBMAI 1973, assembly GCA_021347865.1. NCBI lineage: Eukaryota > Fungi > Ascomycota > Sordariomycetes > Hypocreales > Sarocladiaceae > Sarocladiaceae sp. CBMAI 1973. The sequence goes on from WNLN01000259.1 coordinate 19,690, forward strand.
GAGAGGAAGAGTTGCGACAAGTAGAAGGCACCCAGGCACAATGCTTATTTGAACCACGCATCCCAACGACCCTTTTCACTCCAAGTTTGCTCAGTGCCTGCGAATGAATCATAGCAGCTGCTGAGAAGTTGCCCCGGCGGTGGTTACACCTGGCGGCAGCTGCCAACGGAAGCGGTGGAGTCATCACAATAGAGCATCGCATCTCTGGTCGAAATAATGCAAGTCTTCACCATCTCGACATCCTCGTCAGTATCTTCAAACAGTGCGTCATCGCTGCCTGGTCTATTCACGCATCATCATGCCATTGTGGACGTGTGATTTTGAGGACTGCCAGAGCCCGGCACTCCGCAGAGTTGGCGATTGCGAGCTTTGTGACCGTCACCTCTGCTCCCGACACCTCGAGCCCGAATTCCATGGCTGCCCGAACTGGGAGGTGAGTAAATGATCTGCTACTCTGAAGAGCAGAGCCTACTTGGTGCTGACAAGGTTCACAGGACGATCTGGATGGGTTCTGCGCCCTTGCAAGCGAGGCGAAAGCCAATGAGCTCACGAAGCTGTTCGACGCAATTGATACGCGTGCACTGGAGGCCAGAGCCAGCTCGCTGCGCGGAGGTATTGCCTGTTCAGTCTCTCCCTTGAATCATGATTCTCAGACGATACATTCCCTCATGGGTGGGATGAACTACCACGTCGTCGTTGTGTTCGAGGACGCAGTGGAATGGATCGCACGCATCAGAAGGACCAACGCCATATCTCCTCCGAAGCTCTTGCGAGATCAAATACTCCAGAGTGAGTTCGCGACACTCAAGTTTCTCGAGACTACGGCCGTACCGACTCCAACGGTACATGACTTTGCTTTGGAGGACCAGCCTGGCAACGATGTTGGCGTGGGCTACATCTTGATGGATAAGATGCCTGGGACTGCTTTGAATTGGCACGAAGCCAATGAGAAGCACAGGGCAAAGGTCATGGATCAATATGCCAACTGCTTCGTTGAGCTGCATAAACACCCTTTCGAGCTCATCGGATCCCTGCAACAGGTAGATGGAAAGTCCCTCGAGGTCGGTCCGTTTGCAAGCGAGAACCTATCAGACTGCGATGCTCCCGACAAGATTCGCACACTTGGGCCATTCTCGTCCTCACAAGACTGCGATACGGCCGAGATCAAGTTTATTCTCGACCTTATCGTTCGCGGGGAGATGTACCCGCCACGAGTGGCTGTCGACGGCTACCTGGCTCATCTTTTCCTGCTGGACTTCATTCCCGAAATGGCCTCCGCCTCAAGCATAGATGGGGACAGCATGCCAAAAGCTTATCTCAGACATGCTGATGACAAGGGAGACCACATTCTTGTCGACGAGAATTTCAACATCACAGGCATCATTGACTGGGAGTGGGCACACGTCGTCCCTGCAGAAAGAGCATTCAACTCTTCATGTGGGTTCATGCGAGTCCCAGAATTCTACGCCGGGAGCACTGTCCCATGCGAAGAAGAGTTGCTTTTTGCTGAGGCGTTGTCAGCTAAGGGTCGCGATGACTTGGCTGACTATGTTCGTCACGGACGGGTGATTCACTTCTTCACCTTTTGTGTCGGGTGCAATTTGGGCATGGATTGGTCTGGCTTCGTTGGCCTATTCCGAGGCCTTCGTGATGCAGCTGGGGTTGATGCCGGATTAGACTGGGAGGAATGGAGAGCCATTGCACTTGAGCGCTACAAGGATGACGAGGGCTTGAAGGATTTGCTCGCAAAGTATGACCATGATTCAGATACTGATGCAGCGAGCCAAGATACGAGCACGGAGACCAACGAGGACCTGGGTCATGGCAATGAGGCCAGTTTTGTCAGCCGTGCGCATATGGAGGATAAGCGCAGTGAAGCAGCAACATCGGAACTCCAGAAGCCGCCCACTTGATGTTACCAGCGTAGGCAATGACAAGAAGCAATAATCAGCACAGACCCGGACTACTGCGCAACAGAAGTAGTGAATAAGACAGAGAGTAAGATAGCAGGATGACGCGGCTGAATGTTCGATTTGATGCCCGCACGGGTCCCTGGGTTTTGTTCAGAGAGCTGCAAATGTCAATCTGTCATTCATTACAGGTCGCGATGTGTCAAGCCAAAGTCATCATATTCGTGCAGACCATCAAATAATACAAGAATGCCCAGAACGCCGCGCTGGATGCCCGTTACCACTCCAATGCCTTCAAGTCAGCGCCTTCTTCTAGAGCCCTGATCACTGGTCCAACCATTCCCTTCTCCCCTCTGACCCTGCCTTCTTCTTTCATCCTGGTCCAGAAGACCGGACAGTCCTTGCTGTCACATAAGACCTCTTCCAAAGGCCCAAGTCCCGAACAGCCCCTGCACACCTTCAAGACCTCCTCGTACCTTTTCTCCACCCTGTTGAGCCTCGTCTGCAAGGCGAGCAACGATGCGGGTACATCTTCTCTGCAGCCAGGGCACAACGGGCCGCTTGTCTCGGTTCGGGGAAAGCGAGCTGAGCATATGAGGCAGTTGGTCGACTGCATGTAGGACTCGAGGGTCATCTTCTTGCTACTGCCGACTGCGTGGCGTATACGTTGGACCTTTGGCATCTCATCGAACCATCCTCGCACATTGGCGCCGGCGAGATTGAATATGCGCTCCAAAGGTGGAATGAGGTTCTTGGAGATGTAATACTCCGCGTCGAGCTGCCAGTGCGGATTCAGGAGAAGCTCCTCCGGCGCAACGCATCGATCGATGAGACGTGCCCCTGGAGCACCCGTAATGACTACGTACGGCACACGCTCGCCGTATTGTGGCTCTGCCCGAGCATCCTCCAACATACGTTTCGTTGATATGAGGGCACCGGCGGTAGGCGGGCCTTTGTCTGAGTAAGTACCAAGCTTGACCTCTCGAGCGAAGCAAAAGTCTTGTACAGAAACAGAACCATGCATGATTTTGTTGCACTGTTTTTGGAAATAGTCTTTGATTTGACTGAGGTCAGCAGTCTCGAAAAGCAACCGCAAAGCCTTCTCCTCGATCTTTTGTTCGGCTGGAGTGCCATCTCGGCGGACGGTCTCGATACCTTTGGCATCAAAGTCAGGCTTGAGCTGGCCTTTTGACTCATACTTGTAACCCACGTAGCGTTTCTTCGCCAGAAGGACGCAAGGATGGTAGACCTTCTCGAACTTCAATTTGATTGGCTGAGGGTTCTGCGCCGAGATTTCTTTGGCGATCTCATTCCCAATGTCGAAGGCTTGCTCCCTTGTTCGCCCTTTGAGGTAGACGAACAGACTGTCCGTGTCCCCGTAGACGACTTCAGCACCCCAACGCTCCACAGAATGAATGAAGGCAATAGCTCTCTCCAGTGTCTCACGGCCCGTTTGAACGATACTGTCAGCAATCTCGGAACACGGCATCCTTCCAGAGAAGGACGCTGAAGTGTAGCCGTAGGTGACGTTGGCAAGAAGCTTCAGCGCGAGCTGTCTGTTGTTGAGAAGTTGCTGCAGTGTCTTGTCGTCCTTGTCCTTCTTCATCCCACTTTTCACCATGACTCGAGTCTCAAGAATCTCCGTGAGCATCTTTGCCAAGAGCGACTTCCGAATGTCAACTTTTGAGTACATCATCCCGTTCGGCGCAATATTAATATGATCTTTCAGGAGGGCAAGGAGACCCTGCTGACGCTTGTACTCGGTGAAGCCCATCTTGTTCATACCGCGCCAGTTTGTGATTCTCCCGAGGAAAGTCGAGTAGCAGTAGTTGTAGGCAATCATGACACTTGGGTAAAGACTCTGGAAGTCGAGTACAAGCAACGGGCTGCTATAGAACGCACTCTGTGGCTCCATCACCAAAGGCAAACACTCGAGTGCGTTCTGGCCACCAACTTGCTTCCGGTTCGGGGACACCAAAATATAGTTCTCGGGTTTGGCGATTCGAAACATGATGGACTCGACTTTGAATTGCGATCCTCGTGAGAAAACAGAGAAAAAGTCGACGCCTAGAAGTCGCGCTTGCTCACTCGTTCTTGCGATGAGCTCATTGGCTTCGAGAATCTCGATGTCGATCTTCGTACGAACTTGGTAATACTGCAAGACTTTGTTCAGATCTCTGATCTTCCCGCTTTTGTAGCAGCTGGTGAGTGCTTTCCAGGCATAATGCGGTATTCGTCTGTGCAGCAGGTGCCACGCAACATTCTCCATGGTGTACTGAAGAAGATTGAGTTCGCCTCTCATGGCTCTCCAGACATTGATCATGTGGCGACCGGTGACACGGATCGTGGATGTTGTGTTAAAGCCCCAGCGATCATTGTCCTTGCCAAAGCGACCATGAGACTGGCTTCGCATACGTGAGAACTCGTCGCAGAGATTGTAGTCGTACTTGAACCGCGCACGCTCGATCAAGTAACCCCAAGAGCTGCCATGAACTTCGTAGCCAGTCAAAACGTCTGGGTCGTGATTGCGTACGATCTCGATCATCCGCGTCATCAGATCCAGTTCACTTTCCTCCGCAATCACCTCGCCTGTGACTTGTCTGCGAACTTTGGGAGCAAGCTTGCCATCTGGATCCAGAACCACGATACCAGAACGCATTGCTGTTGATGGGTCCTGACTATTCAGCACAGTCTCGTCTGACTTTAGAGCCCAGAAGACACATTGCACCTCATCCTCTTCAGGATTCGGCACAAACTTGCCTCTCGTGTTGACGTGTACTTCCAGGCTCATAGTACTCATATACTGGACCTCATGCTCAACGCTTGTGGCTTTGGGTTTCTGGGTGAACTTGAAGCCGTGTTTGTTCTTTGGAGTCGCCCCTTCGATCTGCGACAATGCAGCTTTCTGGGTTGCTTTGATGTCCCGGACACTTCTACCTTCCTCTACAGCAGCCGCCTCTTTCTTCTTCAGCCAAGCTTCCACAGCTCCATATGAAGGAGGGGGTCTAGCAAATTCCCAGCTGCGCCACGAACACTGTCTGCCTTGACGAGCATACTCTAGTGCAGCAGCCTCGATGTCCGGACCGTCGCCACGAACACCATGACTGATCAAAGACAATGCAGTCGGGTCAAATGCGGGCAAGAAGGGTACAGTGTTGCTTTCGAGACGGAACTCGCGACCAGCATATTCTCGAGCCCGAGCAGGAACGTCCGCTTCGTTACTATAGTACGCATCTTGATATACGACGTCCGGGAGATGGTGATTGCTAAGTGTGCTCAGCACATGATCTGTGCTTGGCGGTAACGCTGCCACAACTGATGTGCGAGAAGACGCGGGGAATGGTGCGGTAGTCAACTGCGGGCTGCTACTAGTCGTGGGCAAAGAACTCGGCTTCAACGACAACGGATCAGGCTTGAGCGGCGATGACGACTGGCGATCGCCATTTGTTGTCTTGGGGAAGGATGATGGATCAAAGGAAACGTGCTTCAGGCGTTTGGCTTCCGGCTGAGAGGGGCTTCCGCAGCTCTGTTGGCTGAGATGAAGGCGAGTGTTGGGATCATCGGGATCCTTGACAATGGGAAAATTGAGAGTCTGCGAGCCATGTCTCATGGAATTGGGTCGGCTGGCACTATCGCAGGATCGTCTCCGCCCAGCTTGAGACAGAGACGGCGGCGTTGGCACACTGGGGGACGTGCTAGGTTCGGAAACACCTTTCTTGCCTGTGGCCTTCGGTGTCAACATGGCAATCTCATCGTGCGTGCGTTTTCTTGACGCTTGAGACGAGTGAGTGGCGTCGGCTCGCTTTGAGGCAGTAACTGCAATCTTTTGCGACACTTCCAAGTTCGTAGCCCTGCCAATGAGCCCCTCATTATCCGCGATGTCCAGCAGCATATCGCTGAAAGACATCGTGGGGAGTTCACCAGTCTGAAAACCACTTTCGCAGATGCCCGAATAGGTCCGCCAATCGTTCCGGTCGGGTGAACTGGAGGAACGTGAACCATTGATACCCGAGCCAGAAGACTTCGGCTTACTTCCTCCGGAGACCTTCACGATCTCGATTTTCTGCGCGTTGGCTAGCTCTCGCAGAGCTTCCTCGTCTGAGTCGTCGGGGAAAAAGTCATCGTCCTCGGCAACAGCTCTCACCACTTTCTTGTCGTCGACATCAATACTGCTTTGAAGGTCAAGGTCTTGTCCATCGACGTTGCTAGGCAGACCGAGCACAGGCATTAGACTGGATGGATGCAGATCTTCTACCGACTGTAGCGCAGTGTTGATCGAAGAACCAAGCGGGTCTGAAGCTGTGAAGTGATCGAAGTCCAGCTCTTCCTCAAGTCCACTCTCCTCCTGTTTGATTAGGCGGTGTATGTTGTCTCGATATTCGTCCTCGTGGATCCACCCTTGCGGCTCAGACTCTCGAGGATCAGCCGACATGGATACCATGACTTCTGCCGGAAAGGGCCTTGCACCTTGCTGATGCAACGGCAGCTGGCGCTTACGTCTCTTCGTTTCGTCTCGCCACAATCCTGCCATACTGTGCACCAGCTTCATGTCACCAGGTACCGGAGCCAGACGTTCGATAAAGTCGTGATGAAGTTGCCTCTCTTTGATGATCTTGCGATTGAGGATGTCTTGCACGCAAATATCAACCTCAATCGAGCAGTGGCTGACTCGCGGCAGGGTCGGCTCGTCCGTGACCAGCTGATCAGACACGGACCAGCTATGCCACAAGTGGGATGAATTTGAGCCCTCGTCGTGATCAGGCACAGGCGCTCGGAACTTGATACGATAGGTGTCGAGGTAATCGCAGCCGTACAAGTTGTAATCGGTCATGAACTGAAGGAGATACTGCAGGTGGGCTTCGTAAGGTTGGAACTTTCGTTTCATGACTACGCCCTGCTGGAGCAGGTCCGCCAGTCTAGTCATAACGATGGGGTTGAACATGTAGATCTTGAGGAAGTAACGATAGCCAACATGGAAGCCATAGAAGGGCACGCCCTTGATGAGTGTGATCCTGGCGACGAAGCGTGCATTCTCAGCATACTGGTCGCGTCTATAGCTAACAGCAAGCGCATGATCGATGGAAAGATGAAGTCGATAGATGAAGGCACCAACTGCGATGTCGATGTCAGTATAGAGTTGAGGTGAGGTGAAGCTGGTGAAGTGAGTGAGTGAGCAGGGGTGGTGAACGCTAACCTTCATCCTGTGCAAGACCGCCATCATATTCAACGTAGAGATATGGAAAAGCTCCATGAATATGCGCGCAAACTTTCTGGCCAGTCTCTGTAGAGCCAAAGACCCTCACTACCGGAACTTTGGGTCCTTTCGCGGCTTGCGAGGGCCGAATATCTTTGCGAAGCTGAGGGTCATAACGGGTGGGTGTCGCTTGGTAGTGATCGATGCAGTTGAGTCTGAGCCGGAACAGGTCCATACTCAAACGTCCGGAAATCCATCAAATTGTTGCACAGAAGGCGCCAGCAATATCATGGTATTCTCTGGCTCAACCAAGAGTCAACAAAGCAAGGTTCTTTTGCGCAGCGTTTGTATTCGCGAATGTTGATTTGATGACGATGTTGGAACGCGCTGGACGAAGACACGCGCCGTGACGGCTTTACCGAGGTGGGCCCTGCAATCGCAACCCTAACCCCTCAGTTCACTCCCATTCTACCCATCTGAATCGTCTTGTCGACTCATTCACGACGGCCGTTTGCTTCAAGATTCAGCTTTGTGCACACGTGACAATGTGCACGTTGCAAACAGTTATACGCCAAACCATGTGATGCCTACAAACCGACGACCTTCGTAATGAGGCTCAGGCAGCGAGCGAGGTGCATGCTCGTGCATATTTGTGCAGCCAGGCGCAGCATGTGGACCGATTGCTGCAAGTTGACCACAAGTAGGACGGCATTCGCCTGCCTTGAATCAGCCTCACTTCCATCACAGACCCCAGTCAAAGAAGACTGCCTCGCTTGGATTCCGACATGTCTCGCCACCCGCGAGCTTCATATTTTCCCTCAAGAAAGACTGAGAAATAGCTTGCGATCAAAATGTCGAAGCAGTGCTGTGCAGGACAAACGACCGTTCACTGGAGATCGCTACGGCCTCAGTCGGTGGATGGTGACGACGAGAAGCCTCGCCTCATCACCGGATGGTCGAAGACCACTTTACCTGGGTCGTTTTCTTCGTGTTTGAGTCGCTCACAAGAATGGGCCGAAGGAGATGTGGTGGTCATGTAAGATCTTCTCCTTCGGTCTACAAGAGAATACTAGCTGACTTGACCAGTATGCTGAGCGCTAATATCCTACGGGACTGCCCAACTTGCAAGCTGGCTCTCCAGACGACTTATGGAGTCCCTTCCTTTTGGTGGTCCAGATACTGCCAGAACGCCAACGGATACTTTGGCAGTGCCGCCGACGAGACCCCGAACGGCGGTCTTGCCGGACATAGTATGTCATGTTCCAACCTCCCGTCCTGTGCTCTTCGCTTGGCTGACTTGCGTGTCTTAGTATCGTGGGCGAAACTGAGGGTCAAGATGGTACTCGACTACAATGTGTACTCGTGGTACAAGATCAATGTGTTTGTCCATTGGCAACCCGATCATAGTACAATCCTTCTTTTCGACACACCACCGTCACTCGCAGCCCAGATCCCAGACCAGCTCTTTGACGGCATCTCCCGCAAGACAACATATGACCCTTTCTGGATATACACGCACTTGCTAAGCGAAATTGTGACCCTCCAGGACCAAATGGTCTGGAATTTCCGGACAAAGATCCGTACAATCGAGAAGTCCCGAGCATCAATCGGCGAGACGCAGCCGGATTTCAGCGAGCTCCACGATCTTGCGAGGCATTCTGTTCACTTCCTCGAGACGTTCGGTCTCGCGACAAAAACCATCAATGACATTCTACGAGACCATGCCGGACTGCGTATCAGCCCTCCGCCAGGAACGGCGAATGCGCCACCTGTACTTGGCGTCCGTGATCAGCTCAGCTTCTTCGACAACATGCTTGAGAATCTCAAGCACAGAGCGACCTCAAATCATCAGCGCCTGCACAACGAGATCCAGCTCTCATTCAACCTCGTCACTCAGCGCGATGCCAAGGTTTCACTGCAACTCAGCGGCGCGATGCAAGCTGACGGCGCTGCGACAAAGTCTTTGACACTGTTGGCTTCAGCGTTTCTACCCGCAACCTTCATCTGTGCGATATTTTCCATGTCGTTTTTCTCGAATGAACCTGAAACTGGTTGGGTAGTGGCTGGTCAGATCTGGATATATTTTGCGTTTGCCATACCAGTGACCATTTTGACCATTGCACTGTGGCGATACGGTCCAGCCCTCTTCTTCAAAAAGATCACGGGACGCGGCTGATCTAAAAGCATGTGATACTGCACAGTCACATCAAGGGTGAGGCCTTGCCGATTAATTGCTCAAGTACGGCAGCTTGCGAGCTAGAGTCTGATCACATCGGACCCGGCGTGATACTAGTCCATCTTTCAGGCAACCCTTCGATGACCCGGCGAGCATACTCCATTTGCGGGAGTGGAAGTTCTGCGCCTTCCTCGAGTAGCAAAACAATAAAATCCTCCACCTCATGCCACTTTAATTTAGTCTCAAGACCAGCGTTAAGCGCATAATTGACAATCCCCATACCAGCGAAGTCCATAGCCTACATATTCGCGCCACGGCCTAGGACGAACTCGATGTTGATGCGTGAACACCTCTCGCTGGCGCTCATGAAATTAGACGCAAATACTTTAGCGACTTCTGAGAATGTGTCCGTTGTTCGCAACCAGTCGTAAAAGCAGCAAGTCGCATCCAAACGTGATAGTGGCTTGCCGCTATTATAACTAGTTGTCAACAACTAACATACTCTCACCAGGCTCTGCTTTCCACACCCGCCGACGGCCTGGGGAGGTCTTGGAGGTGCAACTACGGTCGACACGATGGACACTTTATTCTTTTCGAAATGTTGTTCTATTCCTCTCTCTGATGTTAACTCGGCTACTCTCGCGGTTTTTGGGCAGACACGAACGCCATGTCTGCGCAGCAAGTCTCAACTTGACGACTCATAGAACAGTGCCCTTGGTCTGCTTGTTGTGCCTGACCGAGATGTCGCGCCAGATCAAAATGAAGAACCAGCCGACAGCCAGGAAACAAGCACCACCAATCAGCATGTAACGCTGCGCATCACCGTATGCCCGCATGATGGCATCCCTGGTAGGGCTGCCGACAGGGTACGAAGATTGAACAGTCATATCACCGTAGATGGAGGAGATGTTGCCGATCGACTCTTCGGGGAGGTACTTCGCCAGACGGTCGGGCATGACACCGGTCCAGATCGCAGAGGCAAGTGACTGGCCAATGGCACCACCGACGTTGGCGAAAGCGTACTGGATGGCCAGGACGACGGCAACTTCGCTGTGGTCGACGGCGGCGGTGGCGGCGAGCTGCTGGACGATGACAGTGGTACCGCCACCGAAAGCAATGAAGATCTGGCACATGATAATGAAGCCAATGTTGATATTGGGCTGTCTGAAGACCACCATGAGGGCAACGCCGAGAACGCTGATGGGGCAACCGAAGTAGAGTGGCAGCCACTTAAAGCGACCGGTGTAGCGGATCAACAGACCAACGATGACAGCCCAGAAACACGAACCGATGGAGTAGATGTTGGTGATGTATGAGGCGTGGGTAATGGTCTGGTTGTTGACAACGATCAGGAAGCTGTAGAAGAAGCTGTTCCAGAAGTAGAAGCTGCAAAATTGAAGTGCGGCATAGATGCAAGATCCGAAGACGGTACGGTCGAACAACATACCCATGGGCAAGAAGCACTTAGGCGCAAAGAACTTCTCCCAAACACCGAACAAGATCAGCGTAAGGATACCGAAGACGAGGAAGCAAATGATCAGCGGCGATTCCCACTGCTTCTCCTGGTATGAGTAGATACTGGCCGGCAAAAGGAACAGCGACAAGCCGGTGCAGATGAGAAGGAGACCGAAGAGGTCAAGCTCGACGGTGTAGAACCAGATAGACTGCAGCGTCGTACGACCGCTGGCAGCGCGTGGCTTGATCAGGCCCTTAGCACTAGCCTTACGAGTGCTGATCCAGAAAACGATAGGCAGAGACATGTAAATGATGGGAGTGATGATGGCAAAAGAGCCGAAACCCCATCGCCAGCCAGGACCCTCGAGGAAGCGCGCAGCAGCCGGACCTCCAGCCCATGTGGTGAAGATGAAGGGCGTGTTAGCAATGCCGAACATCAGACCACGGTTCCTGAGGGTGGTCGTATCGGAGATAACGACGGCGAGAACGTAAGAGATGCCGGTGTAGCCAACCCAGTAGAATACCTGGGCAGCGCAGAAAGTCTCGACGCTGTCGCAAGCAGCCATCATGACCAGGCCTAAGGTGAGCATGAAGACCATGATGCAGAAACCCTCAGCGCGACCCCAGACATCGAGAATCTTGGAAAGCGGAAGTCGAGCGAGACCGGAAACGAGGTTGGAGACAATACCAGTCGTTGCGGTCAGGGAGTGAAGGTTGAAGCTGCTGGTGACGTAGGGGCGGAAGACACCGGTGAGCTGCTGCTGCAGAGAGTTGCAAACGTAGATCAGGTAGATGCTAAGACGGAACAATGTCAGTTTTCACCCTTGGCAGTCAAGCTTTGAAGAAGTGAACTCACAAGACGTAAGCGACAATCAGGGTATTCATGGACCAGACAGAGGTGATGCCCTCGACACGGGCGACACCGTCCTGGAGATCCTTGTCGATACCGTCATGGCTGTCTGTATCGTCTGCGCCATCACTCCGAGGTGGTGAGGCGGTCTTCTCAGGATCTCCGGTGACCACAGTCGAAGTCTCGTGCTCAGACTCGACAGGTGGGGGACTCCTGTCCCAGATCCTTGCGCTGAGATCCCACATTGCGCTGGTTGTTGAGAGTGTACAGAAGGAGTGACTCTTGCTCAAACGACCCGTCAATTCGGGTCAAGGAATGATCAGCGATGCAGAAGAACAATCGATCGAAGCACAAGGTTCCATCCAGGAGGGATGGCAAACAGGCAGACATTTATAGGAATCAGCTCCTCACGCGACCACCCCGGTCTTGTTGCAACACATACAAGCCAGAGGATCTTTCGAAGAGTCAAAGCCCCAGACCTTCGGGGCCATTAGGGTCACATCGTTGCAAAATTTGCAATGCCAAGTGAGCCATGTGGGTGGTACGAGGATCATCGCAGTTGGTGAAGGTGGGAAGGCATTGGACAATTCCATCAGATAAGATTACGCCGGGCAAGGTAGAAGCCCCACAGTAGCTTCAGCATGTTTGTGGCCGAAAAAACGCGACAGCCGGTTCGTGATCAGATTGATAAGATGGGGCATGGTTCTTGCCACGGACCCTTGGCCTTGTCTATTCGAACCACTTAGGTAACCATGCCCAAGACAAAAGGACTTCGTCGGAACCGATTCTCTTACGCTATAGATGACGCTACTGGTCGCTCCTCCTGGACGATGGGCCAAGCTATGAATCTGTCGAGGTCGAGAGTTGTGTTCGTCAAGCTCGGCTCGCGTCCTAGTGACCCTGAACGAGGTGTGTGTGTCCCACTACCAGTGACCCTTGCCACTGCTATTGCAAGTTACTACAGGGAGAGGCAGGGATGTTCTTGGCTGTGGGCCGTCATCGTGAGGCAATTTGTGGCGGTCCAGAGCTGTTCTTGTCGTCTCTTGTGACCTACCACCGCGTTCCTTCACGATACAGGCACAGCTTATGCCCTTTTGTGGCAGTATCAGTCGGCATGGCCGATGGAATCGTGCAAACAAGCACATCTAGAATTTGAGTCCGATGGCGCTGCTTGGCCACAGCTCGGCCTCACATCCAGCTCGACTTGACCACTATATACTGCATTGGCACGCACGAGGCCAGGAAACTCAAGCACATTCCTGGAGAGTAAGGTTTTCACACTAAGATTAACTATGCCTTTAAGCTTCTATGGGAGGGTGCTGGATCTAGTGGCTTGTCCGGCGGGACTGGCGCAAAGGACAATTGCGGCTCCTCAACCGAGAGCTTCCGAGGTATCGGCGTGTTCCGGCTCCTACTGAAGCGATGAACCGGCCCAGAAGGTCCCCTGTTGCTGGCACGAACAGCTCGCTGGACCTACGACTAGTTTGATAGGTTGAGTCTCGAATTGAGCAATAGTCTTTCTTGGCTCTTCTCGTGTCCTGCATCACTCTTGGGCTCGACATTTTGGGACAACTATTATCCATTCTCAACCGAACGAGCATTATGTGACATGAGGTACGTGATCAACCCACGCTTACACTGCTCAGGGATCTCAATTGTTAGCTTGGAACCGGGCGCCTTGATCGCTTCAAATTTTAGAGCGCAATAAGATAGGAAGTAAGATAGGAAGTAGAATAGGAATAAAATAGTGAGCAAAATAGCTAATCAAACAAGAAGTAGAAGAGTCATACTTCTTCAACCTTCTAACTAAATTCACAGTGAAGAACTAAGCTAGCAATTAACATCCCTGAACGGTGTAGGCACCTCCATGTCGGCACCATAAGTTCCAGACTCAGACGCTAGGAACACGTAGCTCGGCTCTGCGTGCTTCTTGTACTTACTACTCTGGCTCTTTGGGCTGCTCTCTAGTCAAATTTTGCAGATCTTACGTGAAGTAGACCCTCGAAGAAATTGCTGCTTTGATCAGGACAACAGTGGACACCTAAAGCACCTACTTTGCAGGCATAAAGACACGGGGGTTCCGTCCCACCACACATTGAAACAAGAGGCCTGCGTCGGAAGGGCCGATGATCGGAGCCTCGACTTGATTATCAGAGTTGGCGAGCTATCATAAGTTGATGGTCTGTTCGAACAATTTCGTGTATCGTTAAGGTAGTCCCCATAGACAGCCATTGTGAGCTTGTCGTTCTATATTTACTGGCACTGATCAAATCCAGTGCAGGTCCGGGTACCTTATTCATAGGTCCCATCGCAACCTCAACTCTACACTGCTGAACACATTCGTAGCGCAGAATCTTACCTTGAAGGGAATATGGACACTTCAAGATGTTGAAGACCAATTCGGAAAAGTATGTGAAAAAGTATGTTGAGCAAGGGCGCGAGCCATCGAACACTCTTCGGCGCTTGTTTTTGTTGCAGGGTAGCAAATTTGCGTCATTCCACTACCAACGACAGTCGCGTTGACTCTAGACTTCGGCGTGGGCAGGACGAGATTTCCTTGTCGAGCACATCAACTTCTACAAAATGCCACCACCACCGCCTCCGAGGCCCGCGACGGGCGCTGCGGGCGCCGCCGGCGCGGCGAACAAGGAAGAGAACGTCTACATCCCCTCTTTCATCAGTAAACGGCCATTCTACGCCACCGAAGGCGACGAGGACGAAAACGACTACCTCAAGCATCAACGGCGAGATGAGAAGCAAGAAAATTCACAGTGGTACGACCGCGGTCGCAGGGCAGGCCCAGCCGCAACGAAGTATCGAAAAGGCGCCTGCGAGAACTGCGGTGCCATGGGTCACAAAGCGAAAGACTGCCTTGAGAGGCCGCGGAAGAAGGGCGCAAAGTGGACGGGCAAGGACATCAAGGCAGATCATGTGATCCAGGACGTAAAGATGGGCTGGGATGCAAAACGCGATCGCTGGAACGGCTATGACGCTTCGGAATACCGCAACGTGGTGGAAAACTTCAACCAGATGGAGGAGCTGCGGAAGGCAGCGCAGAAGAAGGATGCAACCGAGGAAGACGACGCCGACGGTGACAAGTACGCCGAGGAGAACGACATGAGCAAACATCAGAGCACAGCAACACGGCAGCTGAGATTACGAGAGGACACTGCCAAGTACCTCGTCAACCTCGATCTCGAATCTGCGAAATACGACCCGAAAACAAGAACATTGGTCGATGGTGGCGCAACGGGCGGTAAAGCAGCCGAGCTGTACGCAGAGGAAGGATTCTTGAAAGCTTCCGGTGAGGCTGGCGAATTCGAGAAGGCTCAAAGATTGGCATGGGAGGCACAAGAGAAGACCGGCGACACCTCAACACATCTCCAAGCCAACCCGACCGCTGGAGAATTCTACCGGAAGAAGGAGCGGGAGGAGGCCGAGCTCAAACGTCAAGAGAGGGAGAAGCAGCTGCTCGAGAAGTACGGCGGAGGCGACCAGAAGGCTATGCCCGCAGCATTACGGAACATGGCAATCACAGAGTCGGAGACCTTCGTGGAGTACGACGAGGCAGGCCTTATCAAGGGAGCACCAAAGAAGGCCGCCAAGTCGAAGTACCCCGAAGATGTCCTCATCAACAACCACACATCAATTTGGGGCAGTTGGTGGTCAAATTTCAAGTGGGGCTACGCATGTTGCCATTCAGTGGTCAAGAACAGTTATTGTACCGGTGAAGAGGGCAAGGAGGCATGGGAAGCTGCAGAAAGACAAAGGACTGGCGCCGGTCTGCTGGAAGACGCCCCGGCCGAGGACGAGGAGGAGCCCGAGACCACTGATGACAGGGCGAAGAAAGACGATACGAAGGTCGACTCGGAAACGAAGAAACCCACGAGAGACGAGATGGCCAGCGGTGTCACAGAGGAGGAGATGGACGCATATCGGCGGAAGCGTACAGCGGCCAATGACCCCATGGCACAATTCCTGGGGAAAGACGATTTGGTAGATTAGGGGAAAGCAGAATAATACCCTCCATTAACAGCCGCATGTTCACGTTCACAAGCACGCACATCTGAGACCTGAGTTGAGTGGGCGAAAATCATTCCATTGTTTTCCTCTGGCGAACGCCGCAAGCTATGAATAGACCCCACTACCGGGCGTGGTCTTGCTTCCATTCCGACCCATACACCGTTACGTGAGAATTCATCAGGACATTTGGGGAATAATTTACTCCTCGTCCTCATCCTCCTCACCACCATCACCGGCCTCAGCAGCCTTGGCCTTCTTCCTGCGAACACGGCCGGGGCGACCGCCACCGAAGGGCGAGGTAAGGGCGAAGTCGATGTGCTTCTGGGAGTCGAGACGGACGATGAAAGAGGGCACGTTGACGATCTGCTTGCCGACGCGGATGTGGCGCTGGCGGATGAGAACACGGGCGTGGTGGATGGACTTGGCGAGGCCGAGCTTGTAGACACAAGTCTGGAGACGACGCTCAAGGAAATCCTCGATCTTCAGGGCCAGGACGTAATCGAGCTTCATGCGGGACTCGTCGAGGACACCGACACGGACCAGACGGCGAATGAGGGCATTGCCCTCGAACAGGCGCTTGGGGTCCTTCTCGTCGAGGGTGAGGAGCTGACTGCACAGGAAGTTAGCAAATGGAAAATTCACACTTGATCGTGTGCAGGAAGAACATACCGGGCAGCACGACGAATCTTGGACAGGGTCAAACCGACGCGCCAGACCTCACGCTTGTTGCGGAGACCATACTCGCCAACGAGCTTAAGCTCGGAGTCACTATCGAGAAATATTCGTCAGTTGTCGGATCAAACGACTTGAAGCAGAGTCAAGCTCATGCTCAGTGGCCGTGATTTAAACGTACAGACGTGCGGCCTCGAAAGGGCGACGGGGGACACGAGATGTCTTCGAATACGCGCGAGGAGGCATCCTGAATCAATTGTTAATTGTGAGGTTGAGGCGTGGCTCCGAAAGGAAGGCTTACTTGACTTGATGTTGGTGTGCTTGTCAAAATCTCAAAGTCCCACAGCGGACGTAGAAATCGTGAGTGTTGTGGAAGGTGGGTCTTTGCACTTTTCGGGTCACGTGCATGGTGTGCCCTAACTTCGGTGCGCAAAAAATGGCGAGTGCGGTCTGGGTGGGCCCAGGTGGTTGCAAGATTTGGGGATTCGCTTCAAGTCAACCACTCACCCTCGACATCCCCAACTATCCTCGACAACATCAAGGAAATCAGTCAAGATGGGTCACGCTTCCGGAAAACGTGCGGGCACGCGCTATGCATACTCGAGGGACTTCAGGAAGAAGGGTATGATCAACCTGACTACCTACATGCGCCAGTACCGGTCAGTCGATCCGAACATTCGTTGAGAGCGACGTGGAACGAGAAATTGACGAAAGAATACAGTGTCGGTGACATCGTCGATATCAAGACCAACGGTGCCGTCCAGAAGGGGTAAGCCACATCCTACGATCCTACCGGATTCGAACGCGACGAAGGAGGGCAGCCGAGAAGAAGGTCAGGAAGCTGACATCCATATAGTATGCCCTACAAGGTCTACCACGGCAAGACTGGTGTCGTCTACAACGTCACCAAGTCCGCTCTTGGCATAATCATCTACAAGAAGGTCTGGGGCTCTTACATCGAGAAGCGCATCAACATCCGCATCGAGCACGTCTCCCCCTCCCGCTCACGAGAGGATTTCCTCCGCCGCGTCAAGGCCAACGCCGCCGCCAAGAAGCAGGCCGCCGCCGATGGCACCACCGTCCAAGTCAAGCGCCAGCCCCTCATGCCCCGTGAGGCCCGTACCGTTTCCCTGACCGACTGCCCGCCGGAGACCGTCACTCCTCTGCCGTACGAGACCACTATCTAAGGAAAGAATGGTGGATGGTCCGGAAAATACCAGGAGAGAAATGGAAATCCGAAAAGGGGAAGGTTGTCGCTGTGGTTGGACGGTTATGGCTTGCATCTTTTTTGTTCTTGGGGTGTTAAAGTCCGGATGGGAAAGAACTCAGCATGGCAAGGTCTGCATTTAGGAGGTCCATACAAATGAGACCAAGTGACACTTCCAATTCATGCACGATGTGACGAGATGCCGCATGCACCATACCTAGGTCCGATTGACAGTGACTTTTTTATACCTGAGTCCTCGAGCTCTTGATGTAGCCGCTTCCCAGCTTGCAAGATCGGGGCCGGCGGCCTATGCTGCTGGTTGCTCAGCACGGAACGTGGGAATACGTTGTACGTCAAGTACGGTGTATCTGAACTGATCTGCTAGTACCTAATTCATGACGAGACAGCCTGCTTGTGGAAAGACTCACGAAGATTGTGGGCATTATCCTACCCTGAAGCCTCAAGTCTCTGTTTGACTGAAAGTCATATCATGAACTCAAATCGGTGGACAATTGTTTGACCGTCAATGGTGTTAGTCCCTCGTCTTGTCTCAAATATTTACTGCGCTTTATTAAAGTCGAAGGTGCTTTGCGTAGAGGTCATTGTGACACTCTCAAGTGTATTATGTTGTCACACATTCCAACTCCAGTCTGATATCTCACCCATATTCTACAGCATAAGCACATTGCGAAACTGCAGGAGCATAATCTACGATATCAGACCACCGAGCTTCAAACACCCATCTCCTTCTCGACCTAAAAGCATTCAGTAAGGGGAATGTCATCTTTTTGAAGAGATGAAGCGGAAGCCGCGTTCATGAGCTCTAGCCCTCGCATGTCGAGGCGGATCCGGATTATCCACCGCCGAACCTGCAGCCGCAATGATGCCCCACCTGGTGATGTCGTGGTTGCATGCCGGCGCTGGCGGCCCAGCCACAAGCACAGCGAGAGCTCCCCCAGACGCTGACGACAGCTCCTACGAGTCGCTTGCGCAGACTTGTTGCCCCTCGATCACCACTTCGGCGCACGCACGAAGCTTCTCCTCTACTGTGAGGTGTCGAAAGCTCGGAGCAGGAGTCCCTCCTAATTAAACCACGCCTGTCCGTTTCGCTGTTGCCTGAGCACGCCTGGGACCTGGCTGCAGATCCAGGGGCGTGTTCGTGCGATTTGTTGACGACAAACCGACGTTTTGCATCCAGTTCTCACAGCTCCGGACATATCCGCACACCGTCGCGGATCATCGTCCACCATGGCTACCTTGCGCCCGACCGGTCACGTCAAGTAGGTTTCTACAATCATCACTGGGAAGCTTGCGACAGCTGCGCCGTTTCCCCTCCTCTGCGTTGACTTGGCACTGACATTTGCGCTACTCATAGATCTGACCAGGAACTGGCAGTCAATATCAAGAAGGCCACCAACAGCGATGAAATCTCACCGAAGCGCAAGCATGTGCGTGCATGCATCGTTTACACTTGGGATCACAAGTCATCCCAAGCCTTCTGGGCGGGCATCAAGGTGTACGTTTGTCCCAACTTCGGTGCTTTGTCGCGCAAGCCCACGCTGACGAAATACTTACAGCCAACCGATTGCCGCCGATGAGGTCCAGACCTTCAAGGCACTGATTACGATCCACCGAGTTTTACAAGAAGGTCACCCAAGCGCTCTTCGAGAAGCCATGTCCAACCGAGGATGGATCGATGGCCTCAATCGTGGAATGGTTGGCGAAGGCCTTCGCGGGTACGGTCCTCTGATCCGCGAGTACGTGTACTACATCCTCGCGAAGCTGTCGTTCCACCATGCGCATCCGGAGTTCAATGGCACCTTCGAGTACGAGGAGTACATCAGCTTGAAAGCGATCAACGACCCCAACGAGGGTTACGAGACTATCACCGACCTGATGACGCTGCAAGATAAGATCGAGCAGTTCCAGAAGCTAATTTTCTCGCATTTCCGAAACGTTGGCAACAACGAATGTCGTATTGCGGCGCTTGTCCCACTGGTGCAGGAGAGTTACGGCATTTACAAATTCATTACAAGCATGCTGCGCGCCATGCACTCTAGTAAGATAGGCCGACATGCAAACACATTTTTGCGAATGTGCTGACACTATTTTAGTCACTGGTGACGATGAAGCACTGTCACCTTTGAGAGAGCGCTACGATGCACAACACTTCCGCCTTGTTCAGTTCTACTACGAATGTTCCAACCTTCGCTACCTCACCAGTCTCATCACTATTCCCAAGCTCCCGCAAGACCCTCCAAACCTTCTCGGCGAAGACGATGCCGCGCCAGCTTTACCTGCACGACCGAAGCAAGAAATCGAGCGCGAGCCTTCACCTGTGGTCGATCCCAGGACTGAACAGCCTGACGAGATCTCCGACTTCTGGAAGAGCGAATTGGACCGACAGAACAGAGAGTACGAGGAGCAGCAGCGTGTGCTCGAGCAGAGGCAGCAAGCTTCTATTCAAGCACAGCAGCAAGCGCAAGAACAGGCTCAACGCGATTTCGAGGAACAGCAGCGCAAGCTGATGGAACAGCAACAGCGTGAGCAAGAAGCGTTACTGGCGCAACAAGCACAATGGCAAACTCAGGGTCGTCTGGCTGAGCTCGAGAGAGAAAACCTGAATGCGCGCGCACAGTACGAACGGGACCAGCTTATGCTCCAGCAGTATGACCAGCGTGTTAAAGCACTTGAGGGCGAGCTCTCGCAGATCCAGAACAGCGTTGGCCAACAAATGACGAGCAAAGATGATCAGATCCGTGCCCTTCAAGAACAGGTCAACACTTGGAGGACGAAATACGAGTCGCTGGCGAAGCTCTACTCCCAATTGCGGCACGAGCACTTGGATTTGCTGCAGAAATTCAAGAACGTGCAGCTGAAGGCAGCCAGTGCGCAAGAGGCAATTGAGAAGCGCGAGAAGCTCGAGCGCGAAATCAAGACCAAGAACCTCGAGCTTGCCGACATGATCCGTGAGCGCGACCGTGCCCTTCACGACAAGGACCGAGCGAGCGGCAGCAGCAAGGATGAAGTCGAGAAGCTGCGACGCGAGCTTCGCATGGCGAACGAGAGGGCCGATAACCTCGAGCGCGGTAAGGGCAACGAGCTCTCCACTATGCTCGCCAAGTACAACCGCGAGATGGCCGACCTCGAAGAAGCACTCCGCAACAAGTCGCGGGCTCTTGAGGAGTCGCAAATGAAGATGCGCGATGGCGACTCGGATCTGGAGAAGCTTCTTCGTGAGAAGGAGGAGGAGCTCGAGGTCTACAAAGCCGGCATGGACCAGACTCTGATCGAGCTCAACGACTTGAGGCAGAACCAGGGCGAGACTGACAACGCCCTGGATGGACAGATTGATGCTCTCATCATGTCAAACCTTGACAAGATCAACGATATCATCGACTCAGTTCTTCAGGCTGCAGTCTCTCGTGTTGACGATGCGCTGTACGAGATGGACTCTAACATGCAGGCTGGTAACCAGAACGCATCTCCATCCTACGTGCTCTCACAGATTGAAAAAGCCTCAGCCAGCGCTATGGAGTTCGCGACCGCATTCAACAACTTCATCGCAGACGGGCCAAATGCCACCCACGGCGAGCTCATCAAAGCCATCAATGTCTTCTCCGGCGGCATTGCTGATGTTTGCAGCAACACCAAGGGTCTCAGCCGCCTGGCTACCGACGACAAGAACACCGATTCGCTCATGGGCGGCGCACGGCAATCCGCTACGTCAACGGTGCAGTTCTTCCGCGGCCTGCAAAGCTTCCGTCTTGAAGGCATGGATCCCCTCCAGAAGACCGATGTAGTCATCAACAGCAACAACGACGTGCAGATGAACCTGCAGAAGCTCAACAAGCTCGTCGAGGCCTTTGCCCCTGGTTTCGGGCGCCTCATCAACAACAAGGGCGATCTCGGCGATCTCGTCGACTCCGAGCTCAGCAAGGCCGCGGATGCCATCGCTGCCGCTGCAGCTCGCCTCGCGAAGCTGAAGAACAAGCCTCGTGACGGCTACTCTACCTACGAGCTCAAGGTCCACGACTCCATCCTGGACTCAGCATCGGCCATCACCAACGCCATCGCCAGGCTCATCAAGGCCGCTGCTGTCACTCAGCAGGAGATCGTTCAGGCCGGTCGCGGCAGCTCGTCTCGTACGGCCTTCTACAAGAAGAACAACCGCTGGACAGAAGGTCTCATCTCTGCTGCCAAGGCTGTCGCATCATCCACCAATACCCTCATTGAGACAGCCGACGGCGTCATCTCCAACCGCAACAGTCCTGAGCAGCTCATCGTTGCGTCCAATGACGTTGCTGCGTCAACAGCTCAGCTTGTGGCCGCCAGCCGTGTCAAGGCTGGCTTCATGAGCAAGAGCCAGGATAACCTGGAGCAGGCCAGCAAGGCTGTCGGAGCGGCTTGCCGTGCCCTGGTCAGACAGGTGCAGAGCATGATCAAGGAGCGAACATCGGAGGAGGACCAGGTCGACTACTCGAAGCTGGGGACACACGAGTTCAAGGTCCGAGAGATGGAACAACAAGTAAGTCTTTCCACGTTACCATATCCCAGGGTCTGCATTTGGTCTTTGAATCTTTTCCTACGAAGTCCACTGGTCCTTCATACCCTGCACTGCACCCCTCGCTTCCTTCTCATCCGACCCCGTCACCCTCAGGGTCTCAACGGCCGCAACCCTTCAGCCTTCCATCAGCCTTCCAGATTCCTTCTTCCCCAGTGCGCCACACGGTATTCGGATGTGGCGCTTCCGCAGTGTTAGTGCACTCCAGCGGCCGACGAAGCACGCGCGTGACCCTCTTGTACACAGACGCGCGCAGTACAAGGGCGCGCTACAAGAACGGAGTCGGCGATGAAGACAGAGAGACACCCCCATTCCACCAGATGGTAGAGACCGCGCTGGAGCAGCGACCATGTCTGGGAGGGCACTCGGACGTTTGCACCATGTTCGCGCCAAAGCCTGGCGCCGCCACCATATCCCAAGCCTATGCCTGCCTCACCCTCCACCGGCGTAGCCGCCGCGGCCGCTGGCGCCCTGACATCCTTGCGGGCACACTATCTAGCCAAAACGCAAATGTTCCGTCACGGGCATGTCACTTGTCTGAGCCAAGCGGAGATCCTTCCCCATCGTTGTCCTAGCCATGGACGTCTCTTGGCCTGGATGTGAGGGTACCTAGTGGGGGCCAGAAGTTGGCTCCCTATCGAGCTCTTCGTGTCGGCCTGCACACACACACATAGTGACAGGGCTTTCGGATCTCTCTTCCCACATCCACATCGAACATCCTCGTCCATCACCCCACACACACCTCTGGTCAAGATGAGATGCCCCGCCTACTGGGCCGATGCCATATCTTGCCTACGCTGTTTTGCTTCTTCCAACTACTAGCGCCAACAGTCAACGACCACCAACACCACATGCTCAGCCCAGTCTGGCCAGCCCTCCCATCCCAGCACAGCACAGCACCACGCGTGTGCACACATGCATTCCTTCTTCACAGCCTCCTTACTCAAACTGCCATCACCAACTCACGGACTCCTCGTCTACGAGCCTGTTTCCTATTTCTGTTCCTCATGCACGTCTTTTCTTTTTTCGGCACCTGGCTGTTAGCTTGTCATCGCAACCCTTGCAACAGCCTGCCTCCGTCATAGGAAAGTTCCTCGTGCCTACCACGCCGCAAGGAACACGCGTGAACTTCATTTCTGCATCCGCTAGTAAAAGCATGTCTCAGACAGATTGCTAATGGCCCATTGGCAAATAGGTCCAAATTCTTCAGCTCGAAAACTCCCTCGCCGCAGCTCGTCACCGCCTTGGAGAGATGCGCAAGATTTCCTACCAGGAGGAGTAAGTGGAGGAATGAGGATTCGGCAGACTGTACGGAGAGAGTGTAGAATGAGCAAAACAAGCGAATCATGTAGATCGATCGAGTCAATTTCAGGACCACTCTAATAGTGTCTTCTCGTGTCAACCTCATACCGCGACGGCAAAGACAACTACCCTGAGGCCGACATCCTTGAGCGTTTACCCTCAACACAGCGAAATGGCCTGTTTTCAAACTCTCGAACGACTTGATTTTCGGGGAACCGGTCTCTCCTCAGCCTCTTGCCAAGCAGATTCCACCCCCACTTCTCCGACATGCACTGGTCCAATCCGCACCCGCGAACCGGGCTCAATGTCTCAGAGCCCACGAATCTGGAAGGAAATGCCTAGTACGCTGTTTCTGGGATACATGGCGCAATGGCTGACGTGAGCCCCTTTGGCAAGTACTCTTCTAGCCTGCGTCTGTGCGCAGACTTACTACTCGCCTGTAACTGTGACGGCGGTATGTCACTGCTCTGCCCTATGGGGGAGAGACGCGATCCTTTTCCGTGCTCAAGCTGCGCAACGATACATTATCGACCTCAAGCGTTGCTTGGCATTACTGTTCAAAGTTTACACGGTGAAATACATTTCAAGACCAATGCCGATGGTATTCGGCGACTTCTTGTGGTCCACTGCCGCGACCAGCGCCGAGATCGTCCAAGCGCCTCTATATCCGACACTTGATCGGCGCCGACAGCGGCCCCGACAGCATGCACGCAACACGCTCACGTCTGGGCAAGATCCAAGCCCTCACGTTGTAGTTCCAGATTAGCATGGGGGATACCCCACCAGCGGCCGCTGTCAGAGGGGCAGTGGCACATTTGACAGGCTGTCAATCCAGCAGCAGCAACAGTTGTGGCTCTTGGCCGCGACAATCTGTTCGCAAACTCCGTCTTTCCAGACCCCCGAATACGAACTCTAAAGTTTAAGGCTGATAGAGCACTCCTGGAGAAGACATCACGTCCCAACATACAGTTGAAGGGCCGCACTGTACCTCACAGTTAGCAAACCATTGATAGATCCTTTGAAAATCCCACCAATGGGGCAATGCCAGTACAGACACACCCCGAACCACGCTTGAAAAGACCACAGCTGGACAATCCGAAAGATGCGACTGGGTGTCGATCACTTCAATCCTTGTCTACGGTGTGAAACTATGTGTCGTAGAAAGATTCACCTGTGAGGAATGAGAGAACAAGTGAGCCCATATTCTCAACTTGGCATTGCTGTATCCAGTCAAGGTTGAGCTTTTGCTGCCAAGCAATGTGACTTACACTGGGCTGCAGAAACCCTCCTCGAACCCTCCTCGGAGGGTTTCTGCCCAAGAAGGCCAGACAAAATGCGCCTCAACTTTGTTTTCTCGGCTACTTTTCCATCCCAGTCCTCCCATCTTAGCAGCAGCAGCGTCCAATGTAGCCGAAGCTGGCCACACCTGAGATCAAAGTTGGTCTTAGCCTCAGCGCCCCCAAGCGCCACCACGACCAACATGCCTGTGACACCCCTGCAACTTTTTGGAGATCCACCACACCGACCGATTTGGGATTTGCTGTGTAAGTGATGGTGAGACGTCTTGCTCTTTCATCTTCCTTTTTCGAGAGTTTCAGTCGCTCAGAAGGTTGTTCGGACTTGTCCGGGCGTAGTTCGCGAGCTTGAGCGGTTGAAAAAGGTGCTCATATGACCAAGTTGCGACTTTGGAAACGTTTGGTAGCATTGGGGGCTGCTCAGGTGACCAGGACATCCTGCGCCCGGCACACGGACCAACTGAGACAGGAGCATGTCAGAGCCAGATATACACAGTGCCGAGTAGCGCGATCCAGACACTTTGCTTCATCCTCTGTATCGGCAGCAACACCTTGGGAGTTGTCGGCAAGCTGTCAGGACCCCAGGAAATTGAGCAGTGAACCCCGGCAATCTAGTTAAAGGTGCATTCCTGGGCCACATGCAGATGATTATCAGTATGGCGGAGTTTCGTGACTCTCTCTTTTGTTCTGCGGAGTTGCGATCGACGTACATCGCTCGCAATGGAGACACTAGAGAGCTTCTACGTTGTGAAGTCGAACGTAGTCATCAAGTCGTCCTCCACTACGGGGAGCGTCGGGGAGTATTTGCGCCAAACTAGCAGTAGTAGGCAGGCCGGGCCGCTGCTTTCGAGCATCGTGATGTGCGTGAACCCTCAATCGACGTCCTGTTGATGGAGACCCCTCACCCCCACTTGGTCGGTCGATGCCGATGCGTTGTGGGACGAGCGACGATGATGCCCACAGCGAAGTGGACATGAAGCTGCCATCTGGCCAGTCGTCGCACTAACTTTCTGGGGGCGGTTAGAAACGAAAGCCCACTCCAGCCTGTCGACGACCCTGGGGAGGAGTGTGTGTGGAGACGGTCAAAGACACCCGATGCAGGCCTTGCCGGATCAGGCCTGGACGACGATCGTGAAAGCGTGTGGCAGCATGGGTTGTGTGTGATATTTTGAGCGAACGTCGATACATGCTGCCGTTGGGTTATCGTTGTTGGCTGAGTTGCTGTTGGTGCGCACGGCCTGCAGCCTTCTCGAGCTGCATCGGTAGCCAGGAGCCCGGTTTTTTGCAATCACAATCCAACTGACTCTCGCAGACCAGCACGGGTAGCCCAAATCGTGTCATTGCGATTCATCTTCCATCTTCTGACAGCGCCTTATGAAGGTCCACTCGAGTGTAACATGTGGAATCTCCCGGTGGCTTGATTCTAGCTCGCAAAATCAACGACGAGCGGCCGCCTTCGGAGGGATGGTGGCGTTGATAGTTGGCAAGCATCGTGCTGTGGTCGCAAGGAGTAGGTAGCCTGCCGCAGTGTTAGCAGCTGTTTCGTGCACACCCGTGGCTTCGCGTATGAGACACTATGATCCCGGCAGCCTGTAGGATGTCGTCGGTTCGAGCACATCCAACTTCGCGACCGCACACTTGCGCTGCCTCGACAAAGGTATGCAGGGACGTCATGTTGATGCTATTCCCAGACCACAGCACTGGCCGCAACTGCATTGTGAGCCTGATTTGACGATCGGCTTCGCTAAATTTTACTCCTTGGAGCAGGCTATGCTCGTGTTGGGTGAGATTGCCGATGCAGAAATGTTGGAGGTTGCAGAGGGCGGAGGCAGACACGAGCGTCGGCCAAATGCTGCTCCAGCCAAGGTGTCGTGCGGAGCAGTTCGATTGGTTACCGACAGATGCAGGATACGCAGACATCACGTTCCAGAGAGCACTCTCGTGCAGAACGTCCATGCTGGGGCATGCCCCTCAATTTCCGAGATTGTTATGATGCGCGCAATGGACCAGTGCTACTTCGATTGTTAGTACAGCCTGAGGGAATGAGGAATGCTACTCGGGAAGCACCTTAGTAAAGCGCTGGGACAGTGCTCAATGATACAAGGAAAGATGGAATCATGTATGA
>WNLN01000260.1:0-46365 GCA_021347865.1 Sarocladiaceae sp. CBMAI 1973
GCCATGAGTACGAGCCGCCTGACATCGAGAACTGAGGCAGCTGGTGCAACCCGTTGCTGCCTGGTTCTCGTTGGGGCCATCACACCGCCCCAGAAGTCACGAGCTTGCTCCGGTGACATGATAGACCCGCGCCCTGCCACTTCCAAGTCTAGAGGAAGGAAGATTGCCTGAATATACGGTAGGATTGATGTGAAAGTGAAGAGCCAGAGTTCGACCAAAGTGGGGATGAAGCGATCCTCCGGTGTATTGCGTAACGTCCTGTCCAGTGAGGAGAAGCCAGCCGCCAATAGATCTCGTAGATCTTCAAGCATGAGGTTGGGCGATCTCTTTTGAATACAAAACTGAATATGCATCTGCACGACGCGATTGAAATCCTCGATGGGCAAGCGGAGGTCCTCGCCTTCGAATATGACCAGGAGCTTGGCTTTGAGATACGGGAATGCATCGTCCAAGGTCATGTGATTCTGCAGGCCAAGTTTGCTCGGATCGACCGGCTCGTACATGTAGGACGACTGCTGAGAAAGTGAAGGGAGACTGCTAGGGCCCGGCCACTCCGACTGGCTTCCCAGAGTCGACTCATTGTCCAAGCGACTGTCAGATCGCTCCCCGAGCCTCTTCTC
This sequence comes from Sarocladiaceae sp. CBMAI 1973, assembly GCA_021347865.1. NCBI lineage: Eukaryota > Fungi > Ascomycota > Sordariomycetes > Hypocreales > Sarocladiaceae > Sarocladiaceae sp. CBMAI 1973. Next base: position 621 of record WNLN01000260.1, read on the forward strand.
CTTCTTTGCTTTGGCAAACCCGCTGGAATTCGGGCCCGGGCTGGCCGGAATGTTGAAGTTGTAAAGACTGCTTGGCGCATTGGGATCCGTTGGGAGGGAATTGCTGGCCGCCGAAGATAATGGAAGGTGATACTCGTCCTTGAGCTTATGCTTCTGCCTTGACAAGAAATGATGCTTTCGTTCCTTCTCCTTGCCTCGTTCGTCTGTGTTCGTATCTATAGCACGTATCGTCGCTGAAGAGGAGTTGTTCATGTTGTACATCGAGTGGCTGCTCGAATCTAGTAGACTGCTGGTACTAAAGTTGCCACGCTGCAGAGCCGATAAAGCGCTTCCAATCTTGCCAGGGCTGGGCAATGGCTTCTCCTTCGACTCTCCCTTCGTGCTGATCTTGCCTGGTCGCGAGAAGAGCTTGGCCTTCGCCTTTTCAGAGCGGCTTTGCTTCTCAGGCATAGGCGGGATCGGCGGTGGAGGCATTGAGGGGAACGGCTGTGGTGATACTGAAGGCTCTCGCGGCGAGCTATGCCCGGATCTTGGGAAGACGACATTCGCAGCCGCTGTTGCAGCTAGGGAATGGGACCCTGCGCTAGGTCTCTCGGTTTGTTGAGATCCATGATGATTGAAGGCACTTTCGCGAGGAGCACTGGCTTCCGTCAAGCTTAGAGTGGGCGGACTGAGAGGGGCCTTGCTACCGCTTCCTCGTCTCACGCCCTCATAAGCATCGCCAGGGAAGGGCACTGTTTGCGATCGTTGTCGTGCATGCTGTTGCTGCTGCTGCTGTTGATGTTGCTGTTGTTGCTGATACTGTTGTTGCTGATACTGCTGCTGTTGTGATTGTTGCTGTTGATATCTTTGTTGCTGTTGTGATTGTTGTTGTTGCTGCTGCTGTACGCTTTGCTGCTGGCTATTTTGATGAGACATGATCGCAGCCTGAGCCGCGATCTGACTTGCCGTCAAGGAGGACACTTGCGACAAGTTCGAGGTACTCGTCGATGGTAACGTCGGTTCAAACAGCCCAGGCGTAGCTGAATGCTTCCTCGTATGGCCCCTTATAATCGGCGAGCTCGCAGCCGCTCCAGACCTCGGACCACCAGGCGTACCTCCCCCCGGCCTCGAGAAGTTCTGATGCGACTGTCCCAGACTCGCGCTACTCGAGTTGGCGAACTGTGTGTAGATCGGAGTGACTGGCGAGCCATCACGAGCTTGGCGCCCCTTTTGGACGTTGATCGGTGGAGGAGGCGCCATTCTGCCGCTGTCGTCGCTCTCGGAGGATTCGACTCGACGGGGAGGAGGAGGTCGGTTTGGAGGTGGTGCGCCATGGGAAGCTGCGGGAGGGAGAGGCGAGAAGCTGCCAGGCTGGCGAGCTTGAGATCGTGGAGGAGGTTGCATGATGGCTATTCTGAAGAGAGGGGTCTTAGAAGTCGTTTAGGATCTGTCCATGAAGTGAGGATCGCGCCCCTGCTATGCGCAGACCATGGTCGATGGAGCCGAGCGAAGCCGTAGCTCAAGGTGATGACGACGACCGCGTTGAAGCCACTACTATCCTCCGTTTGTTCGACTTGAACAATTGTCGCAGCACCCAAATGAATGATGCTTGGCGCTCGCGTGAAGTATGACGACGTCGGAAATGTAGGAGACGGGGTAAGAGGTGAGGTTGGAATGTTGGGGAAAGGAAGAAGAGGACCCTGGACTTGTGTCAGCGCTCGATGCAAGGTCCCGACCCGGTTTGGCGATCGTCACCCACACCCCGCTTAAGTGTGGCAGCGGCCAGTAGCTCCGACTAAGCCCCTCCATCCCCCACCACAGCAAGACTTCTCTTCAACAACACCTCACTTTTCTCTCCTTTACGACGGACGCGGAAGCAAAACCGAAGCTCAAAATGGCCGAATCGCAACAAACTGGCCTTACGGGGTCATATAAGTCACCCGACAATGCATCCTTCAGCGTCAGCGAACCGCTTCCTAGCCTCCCAGCCACAGCTTCTGTCGACGAAAAGACGAAATACCTTAACTCCCTCCGCGAAGCCATCACGTCTGCACAACATCAGATCAATAAGGAGTTGACACAACGCATGGAAGATGACAAGGTCCGTCTCGCTGCCGGAGCGCCAGGAGCCAAGATCGACGACGCAAAAGAGGAAGAGAACTACGGCGAAGAAGTGCCAGAGGAGGACTGAGCAACAGACACGCAAGAAAGCACACCCGTCACGAATGTCAAGTTGTGAAAAACAACAATCGTATTTCGCCTACAACTCTGGGTATTGCCATGCAGAAACCTTCAAAACCGCCAACCAGTTATAATCTATTAGAAACCTCTCCCCCAGCTCGGCGCTCTCACTGGCTCCTTCTTTTGGCCCGTCGCCCTGCTCAAACAGCCATAATGCACCGCCGTGTTATCAGGCAAGACAGCCACGACCGTCCCGCCCATCCTCGCCGCTCCGCCTCCCAGCTTCTTGTGGCAGACAACGCAATGCCTCTCCTCGGTGATCGTCACGTGTCTGTTTCTGCCACCCTGCTTTCCAGGCACATCATCACCTAGATGCAGCCTTGCTGCGATGGAGATACCTTCAGCCTTGCGAAGACCAGCGACGATACGGGTTTCGTTGACAAGACTGTTTGCGGAGCGGATCCGACCGCGGAAGTAGGACTCGAGTGAGTGAACGGGCAGGTCGTCGGGGATGAGACCGAGTGTCGAAGTGGCTGGGAGTCGAGCGCCGTGCTTCGAGAGCAGATCAAGCGCAGGCTCCAGGCTGGGCTTGTTCGGTGGAGTAGGCTTAAGGTAGAGGGAGAGGAGCGTATGATATATACTTGGAGTCGACTCCTGATCGTCTGAGGAATTGTTGTTCTCAGCGTAGTCATGTGGACCTGTGCTATCTGATCGATGTACGCGATTGCAGTATCTGGCTACCGTTAGCAATTGAAAACTGAGAAGCCTGAGAGCGAAACTTACTCTTCGGCTTTGTGGTAGTTCTTCATCTTGAAAACAAAGATCTCCAAAGCTTGCTTATGTTGTCCCATGTTGCTCAAAACAATAGCTTGCGCTTCATAGAACGCCGAATCTGATAATGTCAGTTTCCAAACACATCGACTAGACCAAAAACTTCACAACTTACCATCTTTGGGAAGCATGCTGAACGCTTTGCTCATACTGTAAACAGCCCCAGGCTTCCGCAAGAAAGTTACGAATCGCTCCATCAAATCGTCCCATTTCTTATCCTTCTTCATCTCACTCAGATTCTTGATGTACAACTCTACCAAGCGGTTCTGTAAGTCAGGTGTCCTGTCGTCAAGTTCATCGACCGCATGCTCAAGGTATCGACCCTCAAGTTTTGTGTCTAGATCCCGTAGGAAAGCCACCACACGATCTCGAGGCAGAGTCTCCGCATTCTCCGTATCACCGATAAAGATCTCGATTGCGTAATCGGGATTGGCCTTGAGAACCCAGTCTGCATGCTCGAGGATGAGATCAATTTCGGAAGGTGGTAGATTCTGCAGGTACTGGATTGCACGATCCGGACCATGTAATGTTGGCGCCTTGGGATCAGGTTTCGTTGCCGAGCCGAACTTCCGCAACAGGTCCAATGCCTGCTTGTGCAGCTTCTTCCCGTGGAAGAAGTCGATCAACTCCATGTAGCGGTCATTCTCTAGGAGCTTCTCATTAACAACCTCAGGGTCGCAGAAGTTGGGAATGCGGAACAATGATCCAGCGAGAGTTGGTCGTGAGTGCATATATGCACGGAAGAGCGTCGTGTCTACAAGGCGAAATGTCTCGCGAGTCTCCGCTTCGAGCTTCTCTTCCTCCTCGGTAGGCCCTGTCCTCAGGAACTTCTCCTCCACATCCTCGACTGATGCAGTGCTGTCAGTCCTGGGCTTGAGTTTGCCTGTGACGGGGTCGATAATGCGTTGTAATCGGGCGCGGGTGCCTGCGAGGTAGCTGTTGAGTTCCAGTACGGCTTCCTTAAGGTCCTTCTGATCCAGACCCTTGGATGAGATCTTGGTTCCGTTCTCCCTGTGCTCATCGTCTTGTTCAAGGTTGGATGACTTGATTGAGGCTGTTTCCGGAGCATGTTTCTTGTGCCCTCCGCCCATCAGTAATTTGGCGAAGCCACCTGTGGGTGGTGATGACGGCGCTGATCCTACGGGACTGCTTGGTCTCGTGCCGTTGGACTTCCTGGGAGACTTTGTAGAGTGGTTGTCATCATGCTCGTCTTCTGTCCAGCCCGAGAACTCTCCTGAGATATCCGGAGGGAAGAGTTTCAGCACTCTCTCTGGTGGTGCGTGCACGTCGTCCTCATTGAAAAGATCCATGGACTGTCGGAACTTCTTTTGTGTGAATAGCATCTCAGCCTTGGTCATCTTGACCTCGCGCATCGTCTCGGCCTTGTCTGTCAAAAGGGCGTCCTCCAGCATGTTGAGCAGACTGATTGCCTCATCGTAATTGCCGGCGTCAACGAGCTGCTTGACCTGAGAGTCGTAGTCTGTAGACTGCATCTTCCAGACACATCTGTCGCTCGAAATGTGGAAGCCTTTTCCTGCATGTGCGAGACTGACAGTCGGAGGTGGGAAGTGCAGCTGCGCCGCTCCAGGCAGCGATATTGTCTGGATGAGCGACAACGTGTCGGGGTTGCGCACTTCCAGAGAGCCTTTGGCCGGCGGCTGTAGAGCAAGAATGTACGGGTAGGAGTAGCCGATGGAGTCTGGTGCAGATTGCCATGGCACCTGTCGCTTCTCCAGTGGTTTGCCTTCGTCGTCCACAAACATCGTGTTGATGTCTTTCGCAAGCAGCATCTCCCCTTCGGCGAGCTTTGCAGCCAGCGGTTTGGGCATATAGCCGCCCAGTCCCATGTATCCCATGCCCGCACTACTGACGGCACCGAATCGACTGCCCTGTCCTGTCGCGCTCGCAGATCCAGGACTGACAATATCCTCGACTTCGTGCGTTCGGACATCGACCATGACGTATCCTCCATTCATGCCGCAGACAAGCTTGGTAGCGCTCGCCCAGGTCACACTTCTGATAGATTCGGAGAGCACGACCTCACCGATGTCGTCAGACAGCTCACTTTCGTGCCAGCTCCATAGATAAAGCCTCCTCTTTACTGCCACAGCCAGCCTGCTGATGATCTCCGGGATATCCGTATCCGAGTCTCTCACAATATTCGAAGTGACCGCAAAGCATGACGCGTTCTTGCTCTTTGCCAAAGTCTCCACATGTTCGTACGTTTGTAAATCGTGTAGCGAAACATTGTAATTCGAAAGAGAGACGATGGTGTTGGCTTCCTTGATGATGGCGAGCTGGTCTATCGATCGAGTTGAGAACTTCTCTACTTCGCGCAGGAGATCGGTCGGTTTCGTCGAAGAGCTTGATGAAGGTCGTTCGCCATTCTTTGCAGGTGTGGCATCGGTTGCGCCAGCTTCTTCAGCCGAGGCGTCGTCCGTCGGCGGCAATTCGTTGAGACGGTATACGCGGAGGGCGCCGCTATTAAGGCCGACCAGAACGCGATCACCTAGGAATGGTCAGATTAATCGAAGAAATCTCAGGTCGAGGTTTGTAGCATACCGTGGGCGACAATGGTCTCGATCCTCGACTTGTCGCGTTGCCTCAGCTCGATGATGGGCCGAGCTGTGAAAGCTGAGAGCATGACGACGACAGCCAGCTCCAGGCTCTATATCATCGGTACAGAGAATTCATGAGTCGAGTATGAAGCTTATTTGCGACAAGAATATCTCTCGAAACGGCTTGTTGGAGATTGCTGAAGCTTCGACGTATGGCCGAGCTATGGGGAAATGGTCATGCGGGACGAGCAACGACGTCAACATGCGGCTGGAACGCTGCTCTACCGACTACGGCGCTGCTTTAGCGGCTACCGATTCCCAATGGCGATACTGGATTGAGGTGGGTCACGTGCAAAGGCCGCGTCTAAGTGTACTTCAGATGAGCTTGCTCTTTTGCAAACAATGTCACCGATAGTCTCATCATTTAGCTAAAGGGGAAATAAAATCGTGTTTGGAACAAGTTGGATATTCCCTTTGTTGGAGCGACCGACGGGAACAAGCGACTTCACCACACCGCAATTAGACACACGGATTCTCAGCCTCTTAACATGCTGCATCGCCGTATCTTCCAGGACAGCAGTCAGGTTCGAGAGACTTAGCACCTCTGGACTTTTGGAACCCAGAAAAATCTGGTGTTGCTTCATGTAAAGTCATGAGTTAGCCTGATGTATATAATGCTGAGTACTAAAGGTACCTGGTCACCACATCGCTACAACAAATAAAGTTACTTCAAGTAGCAACGCGAAAGTGTTTTACAGGCCGCAAAGGGGCGTTCAAATGACTCGAAGTACTTAATTTCAACTGTGAATTGCTCGCGCTCGTATATTGAGCAAGGCCCATGATCCGCAAGATCTACTCAATAAGGCTTAGGACCCGAACACGGCCGGGCAATCCATGCCTGCAGTTAGCAAGCCGAGGCCTACTTCAGGGACGCTTTGACCACAGCTAAAAGCAATTATACTTATATGATCGGTAGTCTTCTGGAATATCTCGATAATAATGTTCTAGCCAGGCTTCTAGTCTTTCTTTTCAAAGCTGTTTGGCAAAATTTGCAACATGTTGCCAACTTATACTATCGTTAGCATACTTTGGGCTTCTGCCGTCTCTTTGGTGGCGGCCAGATGCAGCTCCCACGACCTTGGCTTCGCACATACCCGTCACAATGTAGTGATTGGCAGCAATGTCTACAACTATCTTCTTTCCGAGCCGGAAAGCGATCCCATTGGCACCATCTTCCTTCTCCATGGCTTCCCTGACCTTTCTTTTGGCTGGCGATACCAAATCCCCGCCTTCACGGCTCAGGGCTACAAGGTCATTGCTCCAGACATGCTTGGTTATGGACGCACGACCGCTCCCGAAGATACGGATGCATATGCGCTGAAGCAAATGTCCGAAGATCTGGCAGAGCTGATCAAGAAGATCGAAGGTCCCGAAGCCCAGGTCATTCTTGGAGGACATGACTGGGGTGGTGCCCTGGTCTATCGTGCCGCTCTTTACCAGCCTGAGCTCTACAAGGGCATCTTCAGCGTCTGCACACCATACTTCCCACCCGTCACCGAATACGTCGATCTTGTAGACCAAATCGACGCGGGCATAACACCTACCTTTGGCTATCAGCTCCAATTCCGCAATGAGTCTCTTGATGCTCAGCTCAAAGGCAAAACCAAGATCCGGCAAGTTCACAAGGCCCTCTACGGCGGTCAAACCCCAGAGGGCAAACTCGGCTTCGATGCCCGAACAGGCCTCATCTTCGAGAACATGCCTCGTCTTGGTTCGTCACCTCTAGTCAGCGACGCAGATCTTGAATACTACGTGCACGAGTACGCGAAAAATACGATGCGAGGACCTCTGAGTTGGTATCGCACGGCCAAGACGAACTTTGACGATGAGCTTCCTTTAGCGCAGGACGGGGAGATTAACTTCGCCATGCCGGGGTTATATATTGGCGCAACGCAGGACACGGCTCTTCCGCCCTCTATGTCTGAAGGGATGGAGGAGTACTTTCCAGAGGGGTTGGCGAGGGGGGAGGTTGTCTCGTCGCATTGGGCTTTGTGGCAGGCTGCGGCTGGAGTGAATAAGATTGTGCTGGAATGGGTTTCCGAACTGAAGTGAGAGGGGTGGCTCCTGAAATTTGGTTGCATTACCATAGACGGTGGAATATCCAGAAAGCTGTACATACGAGAAGAGGATTGACTTACACTCTTTTCGCTGTCAATCTCCACTCGACCAACTCTCGCTTTCGCCCCTTGTCGTTCAGCCTGTGGTGAAGACTGATTACCATTGAAATGTGCAAGGGCCATTGCACTGAATCATCTTTTCTCGACTCTGTTTGTGGTGATGCCACTAATGCAGTGATTTCTTGAAGTGGTGTGGTGTAAGTCGAGCTTTGCTTTGACCCCTGCATCGCCGCAGGTGGTTCTGCAACCCTCATCTTGGCGCCTCGGCCGTCCTTCTTCTCCTCAATTCGTCTGCTTCGTTGGCCGAGGCATATATCAAAATTGTACAACGCCACCCGTAAGATCGACTTCCGGTTTGGGGACCAAACAAGCCACCATCCCTCAGCTCGCGTCCGGGGCAGAAGCCGAGGCTCACCTGGAACACTGCGCCAATCCACCACGTTGCTACCTTGCATCCTGTTTAGTCCTTTCTCATTTATCGCCACGTTTTCAAGGCATCTGGTGGTAGGAATGAACTCTTGATTTGCACTGCGCGAAAACGCCCAAGAGCCCGCGTAATACTCGTAATTGCACAGACAACCTGCAACTTAGTGTCGTGCTAGTCCGCAGGCCACAACACCTTGGCAGGACCTTAGACCAAATATTCCGAATCCTTGGTGCAAACAGAAACGTCCGAGCACAAACCTTACGGGAATAAATTGCTGCTTCCACAGACCTAGCGTATCTATCGTAAATAGCCTGGGGTAAAATGGTTCACGCCACGAGTGGAGTTTGTGTGATGGCCCGCGTGTAAGGAACCTTATTCCGACAGGTTGTACTCGAACTCTGCCCTGGCAAGGATCTGCACCTAGCGTTTAAGTGTCTCACAGGTTTGCCAACAAAGTCATAGCGACCGAGACTTTTCCTGTTTGATGAAAGAAAGGTGCCTTCTTATTGAATACGAACACATGTTCCCATTGCCGCACAGGATGGACACAAGCCCGGCCAAGTCTAGCCAAGTACATCCACGCATCAATTCCTAGCTTTACCAATGACCTGGTCTAAGCAATCGGCAACCCGGTTCCATGGCCCTGATCCGCGGTAAGGATCCCCTGGCTTCTTCTACATAAGATACCCATCATAGCCAGCGCTGGTCTTCGCCCTCTGATCCTGACATGATCTCGCTTGTGTTATGGAGTAAGACGTGAAACTGCGTCTCATGCATGCAATATGGCAACCAATTCAACGGCCACGGAATTACCAACGAAGCTCGACAGGAGCCATGAGTTGATCTACGTCCAAACCACGTTCCTGGTCCTTGCTGGGTTGTGTGTTCTTCTTCGCGTCTATGTCAAGGCCGTCATTGTCAGACATCAGGCTCTCGATGACTTCCTCATCTATGGCGCCATGGTACGTCCTCTCCCGCTTTCCGATGCTGGAAAGCCCTACTCACCCCGACAATGGCCTCTTCCTCCACGCACTTGTGGTTGTGGTTTGGTCTGTTCTTTGCCTTGCTGAGTTCTTTGGACTTCAAGATCGGCTACACAGCCTATGGTGCCATAGCCATCGACGGCGCCATCAACGGCGCAACAGGAAAACACATAGCAACCGGCTACACCATGCCCCAAGCCGCCCGCTCCCTCCGAGGATGGTACCTCTGCATGGCCATCTACGCCCCCGTCACCCTCACAATCCGCGCCTCAGTCTGCGTCCTTCTCCTCCGCCTCAGCACCTCAAAGCACTTCAAGCGCCTCGTCTACGCGAACCTGATCCTCATCGCCATCATCTCTACCGCCTTCTTCTTCATCGCAATTTTCCAGTGCAGTCCGCCGAGTTATTTCTGGATGCAGGTACTGGGGAGTAAGGGGTATTGTCATAATAAGCTTATTATTACGTATGCGACTACGGTGCATAGCGCGCTTTCTGCGGCTTCGGATTGGTGTCTGGGGTTGATGCCTATTGCGTTGCTGTGGAATGTGAAGATTAATAGGCGGACGAAAGCTACGGTCGCCTTTCTTCTCAGCTTGGGGATGATGTGAGTATTGATGGCATGAACAAGGAATTGGACTCAACTAATACACTCCAGTGCTGGCGTGGCCCTCATCGTCCGAATCCCTTATGTCACACGCCTTCCGCCAGGACTTGACTTCCTTTACAAGTCTCTGTAAGTACCATACTACGTTCCTGTTAAAGTCATTCGAGCTGACGGAGTTTGTCTTTAGTGATGTTGCCGTCTGGTCAGTCCTAGAACCCGCTCTCGGAATCATCGCCGCCTGCTTCGCCACCTTCCGCCCACTCTTTAAGAACTGGGGTTTCGGCTGGAAGACCGCAAACGCCTCTCCCTCTGGTCACATTCCACTATCTGGTGACGTGACCAGCCCAAGGCGACAACGCTGGGATGGCACTGGTAGCTCACAACAACCACGTCGACACGATGGTAGCGGAACAAGCTCTGGTGACGAACGGCTGAACTCTTCGATAGAGTTGAAAGAAGCGTCGAGCGTCAGCGAAACGATTTATACAAAGGAAGAGGCACGTGCAAGGGATGTGGAAAGAGGACGTGTCAATGCTGTCGTATGGAGAGATGAAGATAGCGATAAATAGGAAAGACAAGATTGACTCCCAGAAGAGCCTAAGCCTGCGCCCTTTTGTGGTCAACCAAACACCGAAATCCCCCGCCCATCCTGTCCAGGTTCCCAAAAGCGTGCTGGGAGAAGGTCTATCGAGCATGCCCACCGACAGCTCGATCACCAGTAGCAACTCAAGCACGTGCAGCACCCAAAACACCATTGACCTTACCAATCAGGAAATCAGCACCCTCGTCAGCGTTGCGGCCGTAAGACAGATGAGGAGGAAGAACAGCAGCAGTGAGAACGCCATCGCACACTGTATCGCGCGGCAGCGAAGCGCAAATAATCTCAGTCTTCTGAGGGTCAAAGTTGGGGATCTGGCCACCATCGGCACGGTCCTGGGTGTCACCGAACATGATAACACCGGCAATGCGGTCCTGCTGGGCCTGAGGGAGGTCTTCGATGACACGGTGGTTGACAGCCGCGCCTTGACTAATTGGAGAGAACACAAGGTTAGATGGAGAACGAGATACAGGCCTGGGGTTTGGAGAAGTATGACTTACGAGTAGCCACCAGTGACGATGACGGAATCAGGGCACTGGGTCATGGCATCACTCAGGATCGACGCCATCTCTCTGATTCCAGCAGGATCAGCACCTCCGGGAAGGAAGTTGGTCGAAAGCGCAGCTGCGTAGTCGACGCCCTGAACAGCCACTCGGCCGGGAAACGCGTCCTTGAGGTTATTGGCGACGGGAGGACCGACAACAGTTCCCTGTCAATCCGTTAGCAAGACGGCTCTGTCATTCCAGCGTATCGCTCCGCTTCATTCTGAATGTGGGAGTAGACGTACCATGTTTCCAATCTCAGTAGAGCCACGCGCCCAGACGAAGATGATGTCGTTGCAGCCATCATCCTTGAACTCGTTGGCCGTGCTGCGAACAGTATCACCGCCGAAGATTTGGCGTTTGCTGTCCTTTGCAGCTCGGTCAAAGGCCTGGGCCGAGGCGGCCAGAGCTAGTACAGAGGTGAACTTCATGATGAAGGAAGAAAGAAGGCACTGTATATCGAATTCTGGAAAGTGAAGCGAGAAGTGAGTTTGTGTTGAACGATTGTGAGGTAGAGCGCCAGTCTCTAAGGAAGAATTGCAAAGAATGTATAGAAGAGAATGACTCGTCACAGACGATATGGAACAGGAATGGAACTGGTGATGAAGAGGCTGGTTGGTGCTGCCTCTTTCTCGAGATAGTAAGGACAGAACATGAACTTTTATACTCGAGCTGTCCTTGAGAAGAATACTCATCGTCTCGTCTTTCCTAGATTTAAGCTTAAAGAAGCAATGTTCGCGATCAAAGGATCCGAGGTACTTCTCTTTTGCTCAGATCACAAACACATATCAACATGCCTCGGCTGTCTCGACATTGCGCTTCATCTCAAACTTCTAGTGCGAAAAAGAGAAGCAAAGAAGCAATAGGCGTCTGCTTCTGCCCAGCTACTGACGCCGATTAGAACGGTTGCTAGTTGCACAGTGACTAGCAAGAGAGGTCTGTTCACCAACTAGCAAGTAAGAAGAGGCAGTGCAAAATGATTCTGGATCGGGCTTGTGCAGGATGGCACATCTCAAGTCTCATCGCTCACAATGAGGAATTGTCGCGAGTGCAGTCAGTGCTGCAATCAATACGAACTCGAGCTACACAATGGAGACTAACGTTGCGATGCTACTACTAATTAACTGCAGACCTGCTCCGTGCACCAAAGGAACTGTCGCCTTCCTATTCCTTTTTAGGAAAAGAATGCGGGAGTTGCGACAGAGCTGTCTTGAAACTTCGGATGGTGTGTTTGAGCCTTGTAGATGAGACCTGAAACAACAGCCACTGTGGTCAACAAGGACTACAGCTTCTTCACACTCAGCGAGGTACGAACCGCGTCGAACATCAACTTAAGATATCTCCTTTACGTTTTGTGCTTAACCTTTTTCTTAAATCAAGTGGAAGTGCACAAAGATTATCCATTGGAATTATCCTCATTCCAGCGCCTCAGCCTCTGGTAGTCCTGACTGGGATACCCTATATCTTCACAATGACCTTGCCCACCTGCTTGCTTTGCCAAACATGTTCAATTGCTTCATCTGCCTTTTCGAATGAGAAGGTTGAATCGATAATGTCGTGAAAGCGCATTTGTGTCGCTGAAACTGCTGCGCAGAAATCTTCCAGGTCGTGCTTGGATCCAACGTCAATTCCCCTAGGCCGTGGTGAGTATCATGCACACACTGTGTACATGGGCTGGCACGTACCTCAATATAATCTTACGATCGATCAACAGTGGCACAAACTCCTCTAATTTGGACACATCTTGCTTTCCAAGGTAGCCGACTTGACTGATAATACCACCTCGGCGAGTGCACTTCATGCTCTGCACGAGGGAGGACACGCCTCCATTCTCTAGCACAAGATTGACGCCATCGCCGCCGCTCAGCTCAAGGACTTTGTTCTCCCATTGCGGATCTTTGGCGTAATTGACCGTCAGTAGGGGAGGATCAGAGAAGACCTTCTTAAGGTCGTCGAGTTTGGTGTCGGATGATGAACTTATGATGACTTTGCATCCTGAGGCGCGTGCAAGCTTGAGTGCGATCATGCTGACGCCGCCAGTTCCTAGTCATGGCATAAGTTATGACGGTACAATGTAGCGCGACACCTGTAGAATGACTTACCTTGTATAAGAACCGTGTCTCCCATGTTCGTGCCCTTGAGAGCACTCCAAGCCGTCAACCCCGCGCAAGGCAAGACAGAAGCTTCAGCCCAATCGAGGTACTCCGGCATCTTACAAGCCAACCTCTCATCCAACGCAATATGATCAACAAGCGTGCCATCAACATCAGCGGCAAGCCAAACGCGCCCAGGCTCTCTGCCCGTGACATTCGCTTGATCCAAAATGGGCGATGCGCGATCGCCGGTCTGGAAGCCAGACACAGCGTCTCCGACCTGAATGACTTCTCCGACTGCGTCTGAACCCGGGATGCCTTTCGGGAGGACTTCCCATGGATTACCGCCATTGACGATATTTGCGTCGCGCCAGTTTAGGGAGATGGCGTGGACGCGGATGACGATCCATGTTGGAGGCAGTGGCGAAGGTAGTGGTTCCTCGAGTAGCTCGATTTTGGGCGAGTCTGGTTTGTAGATGTCTGTTCTTCGCCAGACGCGGCGTGTTTGAGGTTGAGACATAATGATCGGGTGAGTAGACTTGAACTGTGTAGCTGGATTTGATGAAGTGGTCTTGCTGTCAATTCATTCTTTTCAGCAATAGTTTCCTGTCTTATATAAAGCACCTCTAATTGTATGTAGGGAAGGAAGTTGGTGTCTCACGCACTAGGTCGCGATTATTCAGCACCATCGTCATACTCGCCTTCTACACGACGAAAATACTTCCTCGGAATGAACATGGCAGCAGTATCTTACCCAAAAGTCGATCTTGTAGGTTTTCATTTCTCCATAATTGTATCACGGTCGACGTATGAATGGTCAACGCCTTGATTCGTAATGACATTGATGCGTGCCAAGTGACAACGTTATACCGTTCTACTGCATGCTAAGCACTAGATCAACGGCTGCTGAAGACTAATACAAAGCAAGCACATCGTGGCGATCGACAACGAGCCGATTGAGCTATATATGACTTGGCGCAGGCAAATGTCCTTGCCAGATCAATCCTTCTTCAAGCCAACCTTGCCAGTCTTCCTCAATCCCCACCCCCCAATCACAGCACAAGACAACATCATCGCAAACATCGTCCAAAAGCTAGCCCTGTAACCCTTCATCAAAGCATCCTCCCTCGGGCTGTGCTCATACTTCTTCGTCTCCAGCGTTGAAACGATCTGCATGACTGCCAAACCCAGCGCCGTGCCGAATTGATACATGGTGTTGAATACTGCGCCAGCGAGGGAGTGTTTCTCCTTGGGGAAGACTTCTGTAACGACGATGAGACCGACGGTGATGAGGCAGTCGCAGCTCACGGGCTGGAGAAGTTGTGCGACGAAGGCGTTTGCCCAGTAGGTTGTGGAGGGGTCGATGACGGCCATCAGGAGGGGGGAGATGGCGGCGAGGATGGAGGAGACGATGACGATTAAGACGGCGGGCACTTTGTTGACGAAGAGACCCATTGTGAGGTTGAGTAGAACACCTACTACGAGACTTGGTAGGATCCGAATCGCAGCTTGAAGCTCTGATAACTTCTGGATCTCTTGGAAGCTTTATACATGTTAGCGAACAGATCAAGCTGAAGGACAGGCAAAAAGGGCTTACAATAAGCTGGCAAATAGTTCGAGACAAGTAATGACAGAGAAAGACATGGTGATCGTAGCACACATGCTCGAGAAAGTCAAGTTCTTCCAGAGGTTGTTCGGAATGAGTGCTGGTCGATCCCATTTCACCTGGAAGTGCATCCAGGCAATGAAGCCTGCGAGACACCCCACGGCGAGGCATAAGAAGACGATGCTATCGGCATTCTTGATGCGGTAGATGTCGGTGCTCAGGATGCTGTGTCTGGTCAGTAACGCTGGTCGGTTATGGGAGAAGAGGCAACATACGCGCAGAGGTAAGATGCAAAAGTCATAGCCGCAGAAGCAAGCCCAGCACCGACCCAATCAACCTTCGTCTTCAACTGTATCCCCATCTCCCCTCTTAACACACCACTAACCCCCGTCGGCAACGCCCATACACCAACCCCAAGCAACACCATCGTCAATCCACCATACAAGAAGAACCCAGCCCGCCATCCGAGAGTCTCAACAAGCACACCACCCAGTACAAGACCGAAGGAGAAGCCAAGAGGCTGACTCAAACCCCATGTGGCGAAGGCGATGTTTCTGCCTCGGCCGGAGGGCACTGCGGCGGTGATGAGGGAGATGCTGGCTGCGAAGTGGCAGGCCGAACCGAGGCCTTGGAGAGCTCTCATGATGACCATTTGTTCACCGGTTTGTACGGCTCCACACGCAAGCATGAATACTCCCGTAAGCAAACATCCTAACAATCCGATCATACGCGGTGACGTAACATCTGCAATCGCACCAGCAAGGAGCAACGTAGAAGCAGTAGCAAGACTCGTAACCGAAGCGGGCCAAAACGCCAAGTCAGCCGGTAAATTGATAGCCTTCGTGATGGCAGGCAGACCAATGACGACCAATCCCTGAGAAGCTGATGTCGTGAAGTTCACACCTGCCAATTGCGTGACTACGGCGCATTGTCGTAGACGAGTGTACGCTTTTGCTGGTTGAGGGCCATCGTCGCTGGTGAGAGATGCCTGTGCGGCTAGGTCTTTTGGGAGAGCGACGCTGCCTGGTTGAGAGCTGAGGGGACCGAGAGGGATGATGTCCTCGTCTGTATGTCGGAGAGACGTTGAGAGTCGGGACGTTGTTTCAACGATTGTCGACATGATTGCAATTGATGCTTCGGAAGACTACAATGCTGAATACAGTCGCAAGTTATCCAAAATTCCAGCCCTGTCGTCGTTACAAGGCACGGCGTCACTAGCGCCAAGCGCTTCTCATGTCGTGTTTTGGTACGAGGCGCGCCCTTCTTGTCATGCCAAAAGTCCCCGGACTAGACCCCACAAATTAGTTCCCAAGGTTCATGCGTGAGCGGCGGACGCGAGCAAACGTTAAAATTGCAATGCTATGACTGCCCTTGGAAACACAAGGGTCTTCAGGATTTCTATACAAATAGGCTTGATGCAGGTACGTTCTTGTTCGGACATGATTTTTTCCCATAGAGACGAATTCCAAGGAATCGCTCAATCCAACCCAGCCACCTCCATGATGCCGTATCCCAATGTGACGACAACGACGAGCGTGATGATACTGCTTGGAACACCCCTGCTGATGAAATGCTTGACACGGAGATATCTCTGACCGACAGCGTCCTCCTTCATGATGGCAGCTAGTAAGGCAGGTTAGCTTTGTCGACAAGTCTTGCGACTTCGGAATACGGAAGGGTGACTCACTCATGTTGGGGAAACCACTCGTTGGCAGACCCATAGCGGCACTGCACATCAGTACACCGCCCATGACAAGAAGGTTTGGTTGCGGCTGATCCATGGCCATACCGACATCATACACGAGAGGAAGGAAAATGAGTGCAGCGACAGTGTGGCTGATGAATGTCGCGATGACAAGGATGAGAGCCGAGAAGACGACAAGCACACCGTAGAGGGACATGCCGTCAACGCTTGAAGACACAATCCCGGCGACAGTGTGCAGTAGTCCAGAGGATCGAACCGCCTTGCCCAGGGACAGACCACCAGCGGCAAGGATGATAATTGTCCAAGGGAAGTTGTTGAAGTCCTCCTTGGTGAGGATGCCAATGCCGAAGAAAAGGACGATCGGAATGATGGCAATGACACCCATGTCGCCGAACACGTTCTCGAGCTGCTGGCTCGCACACCACAGAGCAATGGTGGTGATGGTCACAATCGACACGAAGTACTGCAGACCCGAGAACTTTTCCTTCAGAGGTCGGATAGGCGAAATGCTTGTTCCCTTGCCAGGCTTGAAAGTCAAGATGAGGAGGACCCAGATCAAAAGCAGAGAAATAACGCCAACAGGAATGACGATGAAGAACCACTGCAACCAAGTTGGCTCAGGCTTCATGATTCCCATAGCGACGACGTTCTGAGGAGAGGCAATTGGTGAAAGCATGCCGCCAATGTTGGAAGCCAGGGCAATGCCGATGATGACCGCCTTGGACATGGCTGAGTCGGAGGGCAGTGTGCGAAGCATAGGCTGGACAAAAGACTTAGCTGGAGCTCAGAGACTGTAAGTGGACGAACATACCTCGATGATAGAGTAGCACAGCACCGGTGCCGCGACGTTGCTGATCAGGGATGACGCAAAAGCGGCAACGAACATGTTTGCCAGCAACACCGTGTTTGGCTTCGTTCCAGCCTTGCTGAGAACGAGGGTGGCCAGGCGCTTGTCGATCTTGCACTTGGACAAGGCAGCGGCCAATGTGAAGCCACCGAGCAGGAGCATGATGACGGGCGTCCACATGGCGGCGAAAATGGCGTTCGTAGCCGCTTTGGAGCCGAGTCGCTTCTGGGGCTTGCCGGGGTCCTCCTCTCTCACTACAAGAAGAACGACGGAGAGGAAGGGGATCAGAAGAGATGTGACAAAGAGCGGAATAGCCTTGAAAGTTGTTAGCATATGACATAAGGCATGATAGGAATAAGACTTACCTCTGTTGCCCACAGAATGCTCACGAACACGAGCATGGCCAGGCAGTTCTGCTGCTCCGGCTTCTCCATGATCGGGATAAAGATGAGCAGGAAGAAAATAGCCACGGCAATGACAAGAGTCAGCATCGAGGTGCTGGCGACCCATGCGGGCACGTCCATCCGGCCGAACGGTGTCAGAATCTTTGTGGTGGCCGGAGCCTTATCATCATCACCCTGAAGCCTTCTAGGCTGGGCGTTGTCATCTTGACCCAGGAGGGACTGTCCGATCCTGGCAGCCTCAGCTCGTCTCTCAATACCAATGAGATCTCGCCAGACAGTGTTTCGCTCCCACACAACGTGCTCTCTTAAGTGTGACCTCAGGTCCCTCTTTGCGAGCGCTGCGTCACCTCCACATACGACCTCTGTGTATGCTGTCTCCATTTTCGAGATGTTCTCCTCGATGACCTTCTTCGTTTCGTCCTTAAACGGGTATGCGGAGTCGACGTGCGCAGTGATGTACGCAGACATCAGCTCCTTGTCAAGAATCTTGTCGAATTTCTTCAGGACCTTGCGGAAACCGGTGCGGTTCAGCTGGACGTAGGACTTGAGCTCGCACAGCTGCACGTAGAGGCTGATGATGCGCTTCTTGAGCATGATTCCTGATGAAAACAAGCCCGAGGAGTACATCATAGAGTGCTCGCCATACTCATCGCCAGTGGTGCTATGACGGCGACCAGATCTGCCGAACTCGGAGGAAGCGGCCAAGTCGTTCCCAAGCGATCCGACAGCCGAGAGTGTCTTCCTGCGTCCCGAGGTGCTACCCTTCTTCCTGCCGGTCAGGCCTGTTGTCTCGTCATCGTCGCTGCCACTATCGTCGACCTCGTCCTCGGAGACTCCATGCGTGCCATTAGAGCCAATCGGTCGCAATCGACCGCCGTCCACGGAAATGCGTCGGATTGCGTGCTCGACTTCGTCGTCTGCGCCTTGTAGGTCTTGCAGGATGTCGTTGAGAAGGCCATTGACCTCCTCCAACAGCTCGCCCTCCTTGGCGACGTAAAAAGAGCAGATCTTCTCCAGCTCGACGCCAAGGGCTTTGCTGAACACTTCTTCGGGTTCCTCGTTCGAGATCAGCGGTCGGGATTCGCCATCGCCGCCCCGGCTCTGGTGCGCATTCTTCTCGAGCTGGTAGATTCTGGATCAGCAAGTTAGCAAACCGCATTGTGACACTTTGAGGATGATCGAAGCAGAAAAGGACGTACAGCTTCTTGAGATTGCTGTACGAGATATAATGCGTGCTCCAATCCGGGACGGCATTGAACTGGATACTGTGCGAAAACTTCATCTCGTCCCGTTCCTCTAGCCAGCGGCGTTTTTCGGCCCTCTTTTCCTCCCGTCTCTTCTCTCGTGGGTCGACCGGTGGTGTTTGCTCGCGACTCGAGAGTTCGACGAGTTCGATATCGGATTGCGACGTGGATGGTGTATACGTGGTCGTGCTGGAGGTGACGTTAAGTCGTGGTGCTGCACTCCCTCCTCGGTCGCGTTGTGCCGAGCCCCTAGGCGCAAGATTATGTCCGCTAGATACGGAGGAGGGATTCGGGGGCTCAGATAAGGCGGGAATGGTTGCTGATGTACGATATCGAGGCAGATCAATAAACAAAGGCGTCTATGGCAGCCATCATACGAAAAACTGGTCGCGTGAGGTCTCCGACTGGTGCAATGGGGTAGATGAACAGGGTTTGGATCGTTGTGATAGGGTCGAAGTTAGCCATCGTGACTTCAAGCTTGAGCCTCGACGGTTTCGGGAACCTGGAGCTTGAGGCAGCCACGACCTACAGGGTATCTGCAAGGGCCAACATGGGTCGGTGGGCCCAATTGATTGGTTACAGGGGGGATGAAACTGTCTTCAGCGTGTCTCAGCCACTGAACCCCCAGGCACCAGCTGAGCCCAACATGTGACGTTGACAGGTCTGATCTAATTCAGGTATGCTCTTGCATCAATGATGCAGAAGTCCGAATAGCTAACACTGGTATCTAGGTCCGATCACAAGAGTGAGATGGGCTGAAATGCTGTGAGATATGGCTCGGATAGTGACAACCTATGGTTCTTCGCTCGCCTGAAAACGGCTGTCACAGTGTCTCGGTTGCAAATTGGTAACGTATCCCATCATGTAATGATTTCCTAAAAACCGCAAAGAAACACGTACAAATTGTCAAATTGCTCAAGTTTTCTCGGTAACCTCCTTCTCATCACGCTCTTCCTTGACTTCCAGAGCTGCCACCTTCTGCTTGCTCTGTTCCTGCAAAGCGCCCGCAGCTTGTTCTTGCCCTTGCCCATCGGGCACCTTGTAGTACTGTTTCCAGTCCACTGACATCAACTTATGCTTCCAGTCGCCCCAGCCCAGATTTATGTCAAACTGCTTTCTGAATATAATGTGTTCATGCTGGTGCTCATGATCGTACTCATGCTGATGCTCAGGTTGTTGTGGACGTAGTCTCCCACCATCCTGCATTCCTTCCGGCACGATCTCCCAGTCGTCGTCGTCGTTCGAGGATGCTTCGGGGACAGTGGTCTGTGATTCGCGTTTCTCGATAGCATTTGAGCCTTTGCAAAAGTATCAGTTAGCGACAGGGGGTTCAAGAACACAGAAAATGAGAGCCTTACTTTTCTCCTCCGGCCCATGCCGATCCATGATGCTCTCGCTGGCGACGGATTCTTTGTCGCGTGCCACCTCTTGCATCCGTAATCCGAGTGCTTCTCACGCTTGGCAGGGTGTTTGAAGTGAAGTATCAATCCTGTTCAAATAGCAAACAGCAATCTGTCGATGATAACGAAAGAAGCACATTCGACGCCTATTGCTTGAGAATATCATCTCCAGCAAGATGTGGCAAACCACCCAGTCACACACATTGTCGCATCACCTTCGTGCCGAGCCGCGAGCGAAACCCACCATCGTAAAGCCATGAGCGTGGTATGACGCGGGGGAGCGTACCAGTGTCTCGACAGCACTTGGTGTTGGCTCACCTGCCTATACGACGGCGCCGACAGTGCCGAATGTGGTGAAGATCAACACAGTAAACTTGCATCTCGCAGCTTGCTTCTCCCGGTCACAGAGACCATGATCGGGAGACAGTTTTGCTCCAAAATTCGTTGCCCGGTATCGAGCTCGAGTATTAACACGGAGCAATACATATGATCAGACTGCCGTGCCTCGATGGCTTCAAACACAAGATATGACAACATGAATACGGCTGATATGAACATCCGATAGTAAAACCTTGTTGTATACGGCACTCTATTAACTTTTATGGTATCTAATTGTTCTCTCGCACTTAGTTGCCTAACATTTGCTGCAAAGCATTAACACGATAACTCTCACTCCTCTCCACCAACTCCTCGTGTCTTCCCTTCTCCACGATCTTGCCCTCCTCCACCACAAAGATCACATCCGCCCTTCTGACAGTGTGCAGCCTGTGGGTAATAGCAATGACGGTGATGCCTCTTGCCGCTTGCATCAAGCCCTCCTGCAAGGCACGCTCACTCTCCGCGTCGAGGGCACTGGTACTCTCGTCCAGAAGAAGGAGCTTCGGCTTGCGGACCAGAGCACGGGCGATGGCGAGACGTTGACGTTGGCCGCCAGAAAGACGAGAGCCGTTGGGACCACATTCAGTGGCATAACCGTCGGGAAGGGCCATGATAGTTTCGTGAATGTTGGCAAGCTTGCAGGCTTCTTCGATGTCGGCGTCCGTGGCTTCTTCATTGGGGCGGGCGCCGAGTCCGACGTTGAAGCGGATAGTGCCGTCAAACAGAGCGCAGTCTTGAGGCACGACGGCGATATCATCGCGGAACTCTGTGCCTTCTCGGGCGCAAATGTCTTGCCCGTCGATCTCGATGACACCACCGGTGGGCGTGTACATCCTCTGAACCAGAGACATAATGGTGGACTTTCCAGCTCCTGAAGGTCCGACGAGACCGCAGAACTGTCCAGAGGGGATGGTGAAAGACATGCTGTTGAGGATAGAAACTTGCTGTCTCGCAGGGTAAGAGAAGGACACATCCTTGAAGGTGACTGTCGAGCCCCGGTTGGCACCAGCGGGCTTGCGAGATGCTTCACCAACAGCTTCGACATCCTTCTCGCCCTCACTAGGCTTCGTGACAGCGACCTCAGTACCCCTCTGCTCGACCTTCCTCGACGAGCCCATATCCATCAGACTGAGAATGCGGGAAGCAGCAGCACGAGCGCGGGTGAGCTCAGGCGCAAGGGCAAACATGTAGCCCCAAAGCTGGGCGCTGACAAGCATGGCAATCAGAATAATGAAGAACTGAGTCTGGGTTGCTTGGCCCTTGACGATGCGAGTAGAACCCCACCAGAAGGCGAAAGCGTAGATAATTTGGGATGTGCTGTTTGCAACAGACAGCCAGAAGTTGGTGTAGGCGCTGGCGAGAGTCATCTCCTTGCGGGGAGCCTTGAGTGCTCGGCGATAGCTCTCAAGCACCTCCTTCTCCAGTGAGAGTGAAGTGACAGTCTTGAACTGGTTGACGGCCTCGGCGGTGATACCGATGGCGTTGGAGAAGGCTCCGGCGTGCTTGCGCTCAAATTGTGACAGAGATCGGACCTGCATGATACCTGATCCCAAAAGCAGTGGGACAGTAACGAGGCAGACGACGGCGATTCTCCAGTTGATGATGTGGCTGAGGATGATAGCAATCAGGAAGTTCACAGCAATGGAGAACATCGTACCCATGATTGATCCGCTGAAGCCACCGACAGCAGCAGCATCAGCTGTAATGACCGAAAGCAGACTCGTAGGTGTCCTGCCACCAGACTGATGCCACTCTAGTCCCTGCTCATATAGCGCTCTGAAGCTCAAAACGCGGATCTGGTACAACATCTTCTCAGCCACATACCCGAAGCCTGACCAGCTGAGTGTGTGAGCGAAAAGCTCCACTCCTCCAACCATGAAGTACATGCCGCCGAAAAAGCTACCTGCCCAGAGGATGCTGGAGGTTGGATTGCACGGGCTGAGCTTTCCGACGGTGTGGCCAAAGATGAGACCAGATGCAGAGAAAGCACCGGCAACACCGAGAGAGGCAATGATGGCGACGACGAGTTGAAGGAGGCTAGGACGGGCAAGGCGACCGAGGCCGCGGAAGACGATCCAGGTGGATTTGCTCTCATCGAGGGCTGGCTTAGCCTCTGCTTGCGCTGTTTCTTCTTCAGCAGGGGAGTCGGTGGCCTTCTCATCGGTGGTGCCACTGGCTGTCTTCTCAACGACGAGACCCTTTTCCGAGGAGACAATGCCGACTTCATCCTTGAGGGTGCTGGACATGGACTGAGTATCATCCTGCTGCTCCGACTCGACGGTCTGAAGACGAACCATACCAGCGTATGAGCCGTTCAGTTCCATGAGCTCAGTGTGTGTACCCTGTTCAATGATTTCTCCCTGATTCATGACGATGATGTTATCGGCGTTCTTGATAGTTGAGAGACGATGGGCAATAGCGACGACAGTCCTGTCCTTGGCGACGTTCTCAATGGCCATCTGGATGCGGCGCTCACTGGCAGAGTCGAGAGACGCGGTAGCTTCGTCGAGGATGAGGATCTTAGGGTCGCGGATAAGAGCACGGGCAAGGGCGATTCGCTGTCTCTGGCCACCGCTGACAAGCTTGCCACCCGTGCCGACGAGTGTACCGTATCCGAAATCGAGGCGATCGATGAAGCTTGCTGCGTCGGCCAACGTGGCCGCATCACGTACGAGGTTGACAAGCTCAGAGACACCCTGACCGTATGATGCAGCGACTGTAGCGAGGTCCTCGCCGTCTCTGACCTTGGCAGCAATCTCACTGAGCTGAGGGCCGAGGATGAGGGGCTGGTAAGCCTGATGCGTAGACTGAGGAGAGTTGAGAAGACCAAGAGCAATGTTCTCGAGGATTGAGCGGTCAAGCAGAGAAGGCTCTTGCTGAACCAGACTCATGAAGCTTCGGAGGTTGTTGACATTCAGCTCGCGCAGATCATGTCCATCAAGGTGAACGGATCCCTGGCCAGGGTCGTACAGTCTAGTCGCTAATCCAGCAATGGTGGACTTTCCGCTGCCAGACAAGCCCACGAGAGCGGTGTGCTTTCCAGCGGGGCACTCGAAAGAGACGTTATTGAGCACGTGTTGGTCAGGACGGGAGATGTACGCGAACGAGATGTTGCGGAAGGAGAGCGAGCCTTCGATAGTCGTAGGGAGCTTGCGGCCTTCGTCCGAACCGGAATCGATCTTCGCAGGTGTTTCGATGTCTTTGCGAAGCTTTTGGAACGAGGCGGAAGCGGCTTGGAGGAGCGGAAGGTGAGGTGCGATGGATCCAAGGATGACACAAGCTGGTCATAGTCAGTAATTTACACAATGCTTGAGAACATAGCTGAAGACTCACCGTCAACAAGCAGGAAGATGACGGTGTAGATCTCTCCCATCGAGGTACCACCGCCCTCAGTGTTGAGACTCTCAACGATCATTCGACTTCCCTGCCAGAATGCCAGTCCATTGGCCGAGTACGCGAAGAAGTACAAAAGTCCAGCCTGAATAGCGGCCACAAAGGCTTTCTTGATACCAAACCTCTCGGCCAAGGCCATCTTCTCAGCGAACTTCTTCTCGAGTCTAGGACCCGCGCCGAAAGCCTGTACAACGGCAATGTGCGAAAGACTCTCCGAGGCGATTGAGCTGGCGCTTTCGATGCCCTCGCTCATGCTGGTTGCGTACTTCTGAGTGAAGCGGCTGCAGACTGCCGCGGAGAGGAGGAAGGCGGGAATGAGAGAGAGTAGCATAGCAGCTAGTTTCCAGACTTTGATGAAGGAGACGATGTAGGCTGTGAGGAAGAACGATACGCAAGCGATGCAGATGCCGACCTTCTCCGAAGTGCCAGACTGCACAGCCTGGACATCAGCGTTGAGTCTCGTGGTCAACTCTCCGGCCGACCTCTTGTCGAAGAACTCAGCATCTTGTCTGAGCAGAGCCGCGAGATAAGTGTCCCTCATCCTTGTTTCCAAGCGTCTCGAGAATAAGCTGAAGCACACAGTGTACAGGTAGATAAGTGCGAAAGCTACAGCTGCGATGTAGACAAGCATGACAACCTTCTCGTTAACGTCTTTCTGAACCTGATCCGGATCGGCGAGAGAGTCGTCAGATTGAGCACAGGTAGCTACATTGAGATCGTCGAGGAGTTGACCGAAGATGATTCCCATCAGAGGAGCGGGAACACCAGATGCGGCGGCGGAGATGGCGCCGGTTGTGAGGAGGGTGTAGTCAATCCATGTCGGAGAGCCGTACACGAGAAGCTGGAACCAGGAGAAGAGGTTCTGGAAGCGCTGCAGTCCGTTAGTCAATGCCGTGCAAGGGGTGGATGTCGACCTACTGAAGTTTTGGTCGTTGTGGTCGTTTCTGAAGTCGTCGCGACTTCTGGCGACGCGGAGTCGCTCTCTACTGGTGTCGCGCCCATGATGATTGATCACGTCTCGCACTGAGCCGTTGCGGCACCGTAACTTCAATCTCTCTACCCAGCTTCAGAAACAAAGCCAAAGCAGAACTCACGGTTGGAGCAGTTCGATGACGAAGAAAAGGAAGCTCATGAAGAGAAAAGAAATGCAAGAAGCTCATCGGCATTGCTGCCAAGTTTTCTTACTCTCCCTAGAAACCCTGCAGGACATTCCGCTCTCGGCACATTTTAGCTTAGCACCACAAGGGTCCCGCTCTCAATTGATGATGCCACTGAGCAGAAATTATCAGATGGAACTCCGAGACCAATAGTTGACCGGTGCGTTTTCTCCACTCGAGAGCTAAGCTTGATCTAATGCCGCCCGACGATGATCTCAGGACGCGAAAGAAGAGTCCTAGGTAGGCGAACCACTGTAGCTAGGGGCCAAGGCCCCCGCAAGAGCGTGGCGAAAGAGTCATGTAGCATCGGTTGGCTTGAGTTGGGAATTTTTATCAGATGCAGCTCGGACCCGCAGTCGTGAAATGATGGTGTGGATGGGGCAAGCCGGCCCATGTTCCATTGTGAGAGCCCACCAGACCAAGCCGCCCAGATGACGGCGACAGGGACGGTAGGACGCGACTAGATGTTCGGCAGGTGGAACGGAAAGTGATTGTCCTCTTATGTAAGCGGTGATGCTGCTTTCCGTCTCCGTCCCGCTGGTGATGAATGGACATTGGTGGTGGTGAGGATCGCGGTGATGAAGGGAGGGTCGAGGAGGGATGGTTGATCTGATAAAAAGGTACGTACCTACCCTTTCGGACTCCGGCTTCGGTCCGGGCTCTCCTTCCTCCTGTTTTTGCTGCCTGGTCACTCCTGCCTTCTAGAACTGTCACGCTGTCCTTTCTCCTCTTTGTGCTCATTTTACAATTTGACCGTCAATCTTCCCAAATTCTCACCACTTCAACCATGAGTCTTTTTTCCATCTTCACTTTGTGTGCCCTTGGCCGTGTGGACTCTGGCAACCCACTCACACATGATCCTGGCCTAGCTCGGATCAGATAACTCTGTTTCCCCCGCCACTGCTCCGGCGCCGGCCCTTCTCAGACTTTTTTGCCCTCTTCTTTTCGCGCATGATCTCACCTCGTTGCTAACGCCAAAATACCCGTCCAGTGGCACGGCTCATTTACTACCCACTAGCCGTCTCACTACCCAACTGCACGTCTGACTGATTCTTGGCAACCTGTCCAGCCATTCCAAAGGTCCCATGTCACGATGGGTCCTCCCCTCCATCTTTCTTATCAGATCCTTTCCAATCTCCCCGTTCGCCGGCCGAAGCACGCCGAGGATACGCGCTCGTCACCCTAACCGGGGTCACTGTGGTGCCGGAAAGTCGCTCGGAACCCGATTTGCACTGCCCCAATCTCACTAAACAAGACTAAATGGCATACAATTGTGTAATATGTGCAGTCCACCGTTTTATCAGATCGACCCGGTTACGCGTTTTATCGATAGCTACTGGCATACACCCAAGCTATCTGGGATGCACTTAAGCGCTGGGAAACCTTGACCTCGGATTCGGAGCTGGTCACCCCGTCTTGATCGCCCATACATTTCCTCCGATGCGACCCTTCTTCCTGCATCTTCCCATTCCACAACTTCCACAAGTGTCACGCCTTACTTTGACTTCCCAACTTCCCAACTCCTCTTCTTTACCTGGTTTCAGCACATCTGCTCCTTCTCGTTCACTCTTCAAATCGTGTCTCATCAGATCATTCGCAACCATGGGTTCTGTTCCTGTTGAGACGCCTCGCGTGAAGGTCTTCATCGCCGGAGGCGCATACGCTGGTCTCGCCACCGCATTGAACCTGCTTGATCTTGGTGAGGGCCTCAGCCCTCGCATGGCTTTTGAGCCGGTCGAACACCACCCGGATGTTCCCAAGGTAGACTATGACATCACCATCGTCGACGAGCGCGACGGCTTCTGTAAGCTCACTGCTAGGAGGACTTCCTTCACTACCAGAACACGACTAACTCTTCGCAGACCACACCATCGGCTCACCGCTAGCGCTTGCCGACTCTGAATATGCGAAGAAGGCTTGGGTTAAGTACAGCGAGATTCCCGCTCTTCAGACGCCTAAGATCAGCATCCTCCATGGCTCTCTCACCCACCTCGACCCATCTACCAAGACCGCCTCAGTGCTCTCCTCCGCCACCCATGTCGCCTCAACTCACACCTACGACTACTTCATCGCCGCCACCGGTCTACGCCGTGTCTGGCCCGTCGTGCCTCAGTCTTTCACCAAGAAGCAATACCTCCTCGAAGCGGAAGAGCAAATCCACGCTGTCAGCACGGCGAGAGATGGAGTGCTGATTGTGGGTGGTGGCGCCGTTGGCATTGAGATGGCTGCGGAGCTGAAGATGTTGCACCCTGAAGTCAAGGTTACTCTGGCGCATAGCAGGGACTTGCTGTTGAGCTCAGAGGGATTGAAAGAGGATTGCAAAGTCAAGGCAAGGGAGTTGTTGGAGGAGGGAGGTGTAGAGGTGCTCTTGAACCACAGGCTGTCGAGCAGCAAGAAGATGGAGACCACCGATGGAGTTACCAGGTATGAGGTTGAGTTCACCAATGGACACAAAATGGTCGTCAACGATGTTACCATGGCCATCTCCAAGAGCGAGCCTTCAACGACCTACATGCCCAAGTCGTCACTCGATGAGGACGGCTACGTGAAGATCAATCCCGAGTAAGTGAATCATGACTCTCATCTGATGTTCTACGCTAATCTTCCCAGCCTCACCCTTGTTGAAGGTACTCCAAACGCCTCTTCCCACTTCTGCGCCGGCGACATCTGCAAATGGTCCGGCATCAAGCGCTGTGGAGCAGCCATGCACGGCGGCCACTACTCTGCCTACAACATTCACCAATCCGTCGTCGAATCTGCGGTCGGCCACAAGGCTGTGTTCAAGGAGCTCCAAGAGGTGCCTCCCATGATTGGTCTCGCGGTCGGCAAGCAGGCTGTTGCCTCCGGACCGGAGGTTGAGACGGTATGGGGTGAGGAGGTCATGAAGTTGTACTTCAAGCACGATCTCGGCTTCACGAGTAAGTGTTCTGCGACGATAATTCTCGTGTGGATGGTTGAGCTAATCTGTATCGTTCAGTTTGCTGGGATTATATGCAACTTGGTGGCAGGAAGGTCGCTGCCGCTTAAGCGACCACATTTGTGCATTTAGACTGGAGTTCTGAGGCGTTGAAGAAAGGATTTGCTTTTTTAGAGATACACGTCAATTGATCGGCCTTCAAACAATAACTTTCGTCACTGTGGTGTCTTTTCAGCATCCGCCAACACCGGCTGCGTGGACGAAGGGCGTGTTTATCCAGGCCTCGTGTCAGGCAGATTAGCCAAGAGCTTCGGATGTTGCGAAGCCACGGATTTTGCGCGATATGATGTCAATTGTGGCAAGCCAAGATATTGAAATCATTGCGATCGGACGAGCGACTGACTGTTCATTTGACCTGTCGTTGCAAACGGCCATCGTATCTGCGCTCCCATCCTGCCCCGTCTCACGATACATCGCCGAACCCACGGACCACAATAGAGCCATCGCATGTAACCCAGCTGCATTCACCTTTGTTCGCAATGTTCGAAAAATGGTTTTGCCTTTTGCCACAGCCTCATCCTCCGCCAAGGCTCCGAGAACAAGGGCGGTGGTTTGCTCGGGTACATCGTATACTGCTTCATCGTATCAGTCGTTTAGCGGTCGATGGCCACGCGTGCGCTCCTTGTCCACACCAAACAATTCAGAAGTTTATGGTGATGACCAGTCGATCTTCATCATGAACCCTGTCTATCAGAATGTCGAGATTTGACATTACGACTGCCCAGCCGAGTCTGATGTAATCTAGGATTACGCGAATCTTAGAGATAATATCTATTTTCCTTGAGGTGGGCAAGACAACATGTGACGACAGCCACGAGACAGCGGTAAAAGTCTTTTCCAGGCTCAAGCTCAAGCCGAATCAATGCATGATAATGTAAGCCACTGCATTGAACAACACCCAAATTCCTATCCGACGTATCCTTCCCATCAGTCACCAATTCTGGTCTCTCAAGACGCCGCCGTCGTCTCAGAGTGCCCCTTTGCTAACCCGGCGACTCTCAATTGAGCCTGTGACTGTCGCTATGCGAGATACGTGAGCCATATCCACCCGTGATCCTATGTCAGTCGCACATTTGCCACTACCATAGCCTTGCACAAGGAGTATTTTCGTCCAACCTTATTTTTCACGTTATGGCGGAGAAGGCTGAGTAGCTCATCTAGACTTGTGTGCGTGAGATTCGAGGGATCGTCGCTTTGACGTCGCTTTGACGTCGCTGTAGGATTGAGGTCCTTGGAAGATAGGAATCGTGTTGAAAGCGATATACGACTTCGTGGCGATGTACGCCATCAACCTCTTGGCCTGACGACGGATATTGAGTTGACGTTGTGAGTTTCGCAGTATATAAGACCCTACCTACTCTTTGCAATTCATGGTTCATCATCAACAACTCAAACACTTCTCTTGTAGCATAACATTCATTGCCATCTTCCACCCATTCTACACAACGCGCAGGTCTCGATCATAACATCCAACCTTTCCACCCAAACCTTCCAGTCAACCTCCGACCATCAAAATGAAGGGCCTCAACTTCCTCGCTGCTGTCCTCCCTCTGGCCTCAGCCTACCCAGCCCCCGAACTCCGTCCCCTCGACCCCATCGCCGACTCCGACATCTACGCTCGCCACCTCTCCGCCCTCGAAGCCCAACGCAATGGCACAACAACCTCCGCCGCCATTCCCACAGTCTTCGACCCAACTACGGACCTAAGTAAGCGTTTCATCCCCTACATCGCCCTCCTCGGCATCTCCATCAACGCCGGCGCCGCCATCACAAAAGGCGTAGGCAAGAACCTTCGTCGCGCCATGAGAGCCGAAAACACCGAGATCTGGCTCGATGATCGCCGGTGCAGGATGTACTTCCAGAACGTGGCTGGTGGAGATTGTCATGTGAATGTTGCGCCGAGGGGCCAGTTTAAGGCGAGTGAGACGAATCATTGGGGTGATGCTTGTGCTTGGAACAACCCTGCTGAGGATGATGAGGCTGGTCCTCCAGTGTTTGTTGGGGAGAGTAAGGAGATTGGAAAGTATTCTGTGCAGTGGACGTCTACGGACCGTGCCGCTTGGGGTGGCATTCCTGGTACGATCAAGTGTGGCTCTGAGGCTCTCTGTCATCCTCAGGTCATCTTCTACCGCGACGACTATGAGATCATCCTCAACACATGGGGTGGGTCTTAATACCCAACTTCTGATAGCATTGTTTACTGACAGAGCGTAGAATCTGCCGGTCGGGTTTCTAGCTGCCAGTACTCCGATGGCGCCGACTGCGGTGGTCTCTGCAACATCGGTCGTCGAAATGGCGATTCGAGCAGCGGTGCAATGATGGCTGGGGACTGCGCAGTTCCTTGCATTGACGAGGGTACCCTGGAGGACATTGAGTAAGCAGATTTGAGCTCGCCAAACGACCAGAGGACCCGCCATACCTTAGACAGGACAAGCTGGGCGTGTTCTGCCTACCATCATCTCACTAAGTGGTCGTCCGATCAAGTTTCGGAGGACGGAATAGTCCCTTCGTGGAAGATCGCATCTTCTGTCCATATCTTTTCATAGACATAAATATGCACATGTTCGCTGGCACGTGTATCCTGCGATCATCAACTAGACAAAGCCACAGATAATGAAACCTTGGTTCGACGACTGCATTGTCGCCGCAAAAGATGGGTCCGCGCAATGAATCACCAACGGCAATTATCAGTGAAAGTTTCGGTCGATGTGAGCTCGAACTCATTGTTGGGTGTTGAATAGATGTGTGTTTGTTTCATGGTTCTTCACTCCCATCCTGCTCTATCCTTGCTCCGACGTCATCGTCAACCGCTTCGGATGGGTCTTATGTCCATTTGCTAGCTGACTCGGTCACCAGCGCATAGAGCGGAAGGCTATATCGAAGTCATAAATTGTCTGAGGCTGACGAAAGGAGCTGGCTACTGAGCTGCACAGTGTGAGCTACGGAAGGTGAATGAAGGTCTTGGTTTGAGGCCATGCTGATATCTGATACAACTAGCGGTACAGAGTCCCGTGACGCAGACCGCACGAATTCTTGTTCTTCGTTGTCTCGGCGACTTCACGATAGCTACAAATTAGAATGACTATGAGATCAAGCATAGTGGCGCAGAAGGAGAGCGCCGCGACGGGGCAGCACATTTCCCCGATACTTAGTCTCAATGACCTAGGTCTACCACACGTGATAGCTCAACTTCAAGAAGACAACTTTGCTTGCAAACTGTCAAAGTCTAGTGGAATCTCTGTATCTCCGGCGTGGATATTACATTCATGCCTTCTGGCCACCGAGCTCAAGGTGACCTTGCTTCCCGCCGAGACCCGGGCCGGTAGCGTGCCTCTTCCGGTCTTACACAGCCCATCGCGTGGCCGAGACCCTGAATCCACAGTAAGCGTAGGCGTAGGGACTTGGCGTCAGCCCCTTACGGCGGCGTCTATCTATCAATGAGACGAAACAGTTTGATCTAGACGACATCTGAGATATTGTTATACTAGGTTCACATGGTGTTCTCTTTCCAATGCCAACGCAAATGTGACATGACAGCATTGTCTGTCTTTCTGTGACTGTCACTTTCGCTCGCTGTCCACATCAAAGCATGTCTTCAACTACATCATCATCATCATCATCACTATCATCGCCAGCTATGGAAGACCCTCTTTTCGCGGCACTTCGCGCGGCATTCTCGATAAAGCACAGTCGCGATCAAGTCCGAAGTGATTCTCATAGGGCAAAAATGCCGTGTGTCACTTGTCAAGGACGCTGTGTGCCGTGCCACATGCCTAAAGCGCACGGCCCGTGTACCGAATGTAACGTGCAAAATCGTGAATGCCGACAGTTAGACGACCGACTCAAACTGTAAGTAACTATCTCGTTCAACAACGAGTCCGAACCAGTCTCATCACCACAAATCTCTTGATTCGATCATGTCATATCACAGGGTTGGCTGACCAACACCCACGAACGCAGTCCACTCATTTGCAGCAAGACGTCACAATACACTTGGTCGCCTCTGCATCAAGGTTCTACATCGACAGAAATGCAGACCAATCGAAATTTAGAGTCGAACAGAGCGTACAGGCTTCCTTTCGGGGTGCGTATGACGATGTCAATGCAACCTGGGCACGGTGGCGCAGGCCAACGGGAGGTGATGAAAAGGTCAAACTCGAACCACAGGAACGCTAGCAAAGTCCGTAAGTCAAGGGGTCAAGAACACAGATCGACATCTCGGAAGCTGTGGTCGGTTCCTGTCAGAACAGAGTTCAGCGTACCTGAAAGTGCTTTGGTGTTGAGCGTCGAGGAGGTGGTCTGGGCCAACGGGCTGTTCACATTTGGCCCAAACTTAGGAGGTTAGTCAGATACGAGTCTTTGGAAGTACTCATCATATATGGAATGAAGAAAACGTTGATGATCTCATTTGTCGTCGACTGGATATGAGAGAAATCTAGACTAAATACCAGAAATTGTGCTTCCAAAGCAACCAAGGAAGGGCCTTCAACCTTAGAGATAGTAATAGCGCACGTAGAATACGCGCGCACGTTAAGGCTGCCCCTTCACATTTCATGTGCTTCAATCTTCAACGTCCTTGGTCTCCTTCTCGACAACCGCAACTTTCTCCCCATCATCTGTCTCTAAAACTTCCACGTTGAGGTTGTAGTTCTTGAACTGCCTGGCGGGGACCTTCCTCTGGAACATCTCCTCCAGCTCAAGATAGTTGCGACCCTTCATCTCCGGGAAGCAGAAGTAATGGTAGATGGCGGTGGGGAGGGATGGCGCGAAGAAGATAAAGGCGACTTTGCCTCCAAGGTTTGCGTTGCCCGGATTTATGAGCAGAGGGGTGACCATGGTGTACATCGTTCCCATCGCAGTGCCAACCATTTGGTTGATCGAATATGTCTTTTGGCGCAGACGAGGAGTTGGCGTCTCTCCACCAACAGCGTAGGCTGGAGCACCGAGTAATAGTTGGAACTAGAATACCTTCATTAGCTTGAGCACCACATGGGTTGTGAATTGACACCCTGTGTCCCTAAAGGCAGATCGGACTCGACTTACCAGGAGACCCCAGAGGCACATGAGACCAACCATGGCATTCTTGCCAGCTTGGCTGGTCAACATGCTAATCCCACCGATCATCAAAAGCAGAGCTGCAAGCGCCATGGTTCCATATGCGACCATGGGACGTCTGCCAACCTTGTCAATCAGGAACACGGAAATAATGTTGCCAACAAGCTGGATAGAGAAAGCGCCCTGAGCGACGGCAATGGGTTTGGTCACTCCAGCGACGGTGAAGAAGTACCTAATCATATGGTCAGCACACTTGGACACACAGCATCACAAGGATACAAAGTCGTCGACGCACGGGAGGTAGCTGGAGACGAAGTTGGACCCAACGAACTGCTGAGCCAGATATGTCATGCAGACAATGATTGTTCTGCGACGGTTCGTTCCCTTGAAACAATCAGCATATGACGGCTGCGACTGGGCGATCGCGTGTTCTTTGTCGATCGTAGCTTGCAGCTTGGCGATGGCTGCTTCAGCTTCTGCGTCGTCGCCACGAAATTTGCGCATGGAGGTCAAGGCGTCCTCACGACGATCCTTGAGAAGAAGCCAGGACGGCGACTCCGGCAGCAGGAAGATGACGAGGACGAACATGATGGTCGGCGGAACGAGCTGGGTGAGGATAGGCATCCTCCAGCCCCAGTCTGACTGGATGTACGACCCTCCAAGTCCGACGAGGGCGCAAGCCCAGCCACCGGCAACGATCATAGTGTTAATCAGGGTCAGACATGTGCCACGCAATTCATCGGGAGCAATCTCTGCGACGTAGACGGGAGCAAGTACGTGGCCTATGCCAAAGCCGACGGTGCCAATGAGCTTGCCTCCGAAGATCTGGAGGATGGTCTCGGCGAAAGCCTGGACGAAGACGCCGGCGACACAAATGACGCAGCCGAGCATAATCGTCTTGCGGCGACCCCAGAAATCAGAGAGCATACCCGTGATGAAAGCAGCAATGAAGATGCCGCCAAAGAACCCTGCAGCAATGATTTGCTGATTCTGAGCGGAAATTTGACGGGCTCCAGTCTCCGTTGTCTCTCCGAAACGGACCATGAAGCTGGGGACCGCGAAGACCTTGCCAATAAGACTGGCTTCATAGCCGTAGTTGATTGGAAGGAGGAAGATGACCATGCCTGCATCATCAACGTGTCAGCCAAGGGGATTGAGGTCATCACCATCTAGGAACACCTCTTCCGAGAACTTACACCAGCCGATCACACGCCTGTTCGCCCAGAAGCCCTTCTTGGGCTCCACGTCGGCGGTGTTTTGGAAAGCAGGGGACGAAGCATCAGTACCCCTGACCACAGTGTCATCGAGGACTTTGTGAATACCTGGCGTGACCGCCATGGCATGAGATCAGAAAAAGAAGAGGTGTAGGCGATGAGAGAAAGACAAGACGTGGTATTGTTGTGCTTCCTTGTCGATTGAGATCGGAGTGGTGATCCTTGCAGCATGAAACCTTTAAATGTCCTTTGAGCAATCTCTAGGCGTCCCTGGGACAGCCAACCAGATGTCTGACTGATCCTTTTACACGTCTTCCCCAACCTCCTAGGTAGGCTGGGGCCGGGGCCCAGACTCTACCCCAGGCCGGGAACCCCGCAACTCCCCCGCGCCCGATGAACCGAGCTGGACCCCACACCCGGGCCGGTAGCGCCCAGGCCGATTTCGGTGCCCTTCCAGGCTGCCCACGGTTCTCCGCACAGCACAGTGGGTGCCTACCGGCCCGGATATCTGGGCAATTGAGATTTGACATGGCCAGTGCTGCACGAGCTAGGCTGGGAATGTCGCTGAGCCTGCAGCATAGAATTGTCTGGGCCGTGGGTTGATGGCCGCAAGCTCCAGGATGAGCGAAGGACCAGTTAACAGCCAGATGCGTTCCCCTTTCGTCTTCGCCCTTTCCCCTTCATTCACGGTTTCTCCCAGTATTGACCCAATGAAGGGTTCGAGCACACACGCCTGCCGATCACGAAAGCATGACCGAGTACACCAATCCTGTGGTTCCAGGCTTTGCACCTGACCCTTCTGTGATTCTTGTGGATGGCGTGTTCTATCTTGCCACCTCGTCATTCCACTTGTACCCTGGTATCCCGATATATGCGTCCCGTGATCTGCACAAGTGGGAACACATCAGTAAGGCAGCTTGTAACTCAGCTTCAAGAGTTTCCAGCCACCAGGCACACCACAGCTGACGGGAATATTTTGCTCAGCCAATGCCATCCGCCGACCCGAACAGCTGAGTCTGTGCAACAGCAGCATCATCTCCGTTCCGCTCCATGGCGGTGGTACAATGCTTGGCTGCGGCGGCCTCTTCGCCCCGACCATTCGTTACCACGAGGGTCGCTTTTTCATCATTTGCACCAACGCTGCAACCAATCCCGTCTTCAAGGTCCAAAATTTCTACATATGGACTGATGATATTTGGAATGGACCTTGGAGCGATCCTGTTGAATTCCCGTTCAAGGGCATCGACCCAAGCTTGTTCTTCGAGAACGGCCGAGCCTACGTCCAGGGGAGCTTCTCGCTCGGGATGGACCAGAATCCTTCCTGCACTATAAAGCAATTCGAGATCAACATCGAGACTGGTCAGCCTCTGTCGGAGCCAATGGAAATATGGGCCGGGCACAGCAAGATTGACACGGAGGGTCCGCATATATATAAAAAAGATGGCTGGTATTACCTTCTGGTGGCCGAGGGCGGTACCTTCCAGCACCACATGCTGAGCATAGCGCGGGCCAGGAGCATTTGGGGCCCTTACGAAGGTTTAGAAAAGAACCCCATCATGACGTCGGACGGCAAGCCGAGGGAATATATCCAGAACATTGGCCATGGTGAACTTGTCGAGGATGCCGCCGGACGCTGGTGGGCTGTTGTGCTTGGTGTCCGCAAGAGACATGATTGCCATCCCCTAGGCAGAGAGACCTTTCTAACTCCTGTGAATTGGCCTGTCGACGGGTGGCCATCCATATCTCAGCCTGCAGCGACCTTCACCGCCCCGGAGGCGGAAGCAGATGTCGACTCTCATCGCCGAGCCACAGCCCAGAAGCAGTTCGATGACAGAGTCGCCAATGTCAAGGCTGATGTGGGTTATGTTTACATCCGGGACCCTGAGCCTTCCAAATACCACATGTCACATGCTGAGAGCAGCGAGATTGTATTAAAGCCAAGCCTGGCGGGTTTCTCGCAGTCGACTGGGACAACTACGTTTGTTGGAAAAAGACAAAGAGCTCTTTCGGCTGTGACCAAGGCCACTCTCGATCTCGCTCGCTTCAGAGGACGAGAGACAAACACGATCGCAGGCTTGGCTATTTACAAGCATAACATGCACCACTTGTTCTTGCGATATGACTTCAAGGCACGTACGGTGACGTTCAAAGGTGTGAATCAGGTTACAGGACTATCAAAGACGCTGGGCCCGCTCTCGTTGTGGAAGAGTCAGTTGATGCCCTGCATTTCATGATCGAGACGTCCGACGCCGAGTATCATGGCTTTGTCTCCGTCGACGGCCCCATCGAGAAGACCTGGCAGAGCCTGGGAACATGGCAGACGTCAGACTTCACGGCCAATGAGATGACGGGCCCGGTATTCGGAGTCTTCGCACATTCATCGTCCGAGGATGATCTGTCGTTAGAGGTGCTGTTCAGGGACACGGTCTTCTAGGTTCAGTATAGTACTTGTGACCTACAAATATCACCCCAGGTTCAATCAATAAGAGATGCTGTACTTCAAGCTCAATGAGGGTCTCCTAACTGAGCACGATGCATGCTATCAAGTCGCCTTCACAACGACTTTCCTATACGGCGTAACTATGACCTCACCAGAAAGCCCATTCTCCGACGGCCCCGGCTCTGGCAGCATCCTTGGAGGCCCATGAAGCCCGTAAACTACCAAAGGCGGCGCACCCGTGCTTAAGATCTTATCTTCGAAGCTCCGGAGGTAGTTCCACATTGTTGTTGGCACAATAATGGCCACCTTGTTCTCGCCTGCGCGAAGAAACGGTCCAATGTCTGTAGAAGCCTTGAAACAGTTGACAGGGAGCGTCTTGTGGCCATTGACGAGAATCTGGACAGCATGGAGCACGCCGGTAAGGGTGAGATAAGCCCCGTGACGATTGCTATTGCCTGTCCAGTTGAAAGTCGTCTCGTGATATCCAATCCCAGAGACGTTGGCTAGACTTGGAGTCTTGGACCATTCAGGTAGCGGTCCGTCGACTTGATACGTGGTATTCCTTTTGACGGCGACTACGTCGGCGTCGCCGAGGTCTGTCGGCGCCTCCCAGTGCTCCACGTGCAGCGCCCACGAGTCGAGTTCGAACTGCGGCTTCACTGAGCCGCACGGTCGCTTGAGCTCCTGTGTATGGCCGTTGGATAGTTCTATCTTCCCTTTCGAAGAAAGCTGGTTGGGGACATGCAAGATGAGCCCGCCTGCTTGAGTATACACTGATCCAAGCACGCCTGATGGCAGCTCAGTGATTGAGAAGTTCGGCTTCTCAACTCCACGTAAGGGCTTCTTGGAAAGTCCCAAAATGACCGCCTGACCAGCCACTAGATCAATGGGGACTCTCGTCGAGCCTTGAGCACTGGAAGCGGAGTAGCGAAGTAGCGGCGTGATACGTCCAGACAAGGCATCAAAGCTATATGGGAAGCCGCGGGAGTCGATTTCGATGTAACCGGAGACAGATTTCTCATCAGTGAATATGAACACGAAGTCAATGCCGTTCTGGTCATCACGTCGCCAGGTCACGTGCACCGTGCCGTTGAGCTTCGTAGACACTCGTGGAATAATGCCAATCTTCTGGAGCACATCCACTGACATGTCTTTGGCACATCGATGGACATTTGGAGACTTTAAAAGCAGTTCAAGCGTACCGCGAACGTCGTCATGATCTCCCCTGTTCATGGCGTAGTACTTGGGTTCCCCTTCGAAGACAATCGGCAGGCCGGCCCGCGCGAATCGCACAAGGCCCTTTGCGCCGTCTGGCGTCATTTCACCATGCTCAGATGGAACCACTAAAGCCTTGAAAGCGGCCGAATCAGAGGCCAGAAGCCCTTTCTTGACCTTCACATTTGGCAAATTGAAGACATCGGGTGTCAAATAACGATAGGAGTAGCCTTGGGACCACGTCAATTCTCCATGGTTTTGGATATTCAAACAGGGGCCGGGCAATACGTACCTGCTTTGAGGAACTGACTGGGATCGAGGAAAGAGGCGAAGTTGGGGTCCGAAGCAGACACCTTGTTGTACAGCGCAACATCGACAAGGGCTCGGCCGCTCTGGAGAACATACTGTGTCCTGGCCACATACTCCATGGCCTCGTTAAGGCCCCTTTCCCACGACGGGAACTTGTTCGAGTATGGCTCCGAAACAACGTACTGCCATGCTGCGTATCCTGGCCAAGTAGTGTTGAAATAGTTGTGCGCATACGTCTGGCCGTGGATAACTACTCGGTTCACACCTCCGGCAAAAGCGCGGTGAATGGACTTGAGCAGGCCTGGGATGTTGTGCTTGAAAGCATTCAGGAACTCTGCACCCATCTCGTTAGAAACGATGTGCTGTCCAGTCAACGCCGCAACGCCGGAGAACTGGCGGTACCCATCGATGTTGTCTTTCCACTGCAGACTTTCGCATTCAGGGACGTCAACGTAAGGAACGCTAGCGGCGGCGTCCATAGGCATGTTGTAGGACACTTGTAGCGACATTGGGCGACCTAAACGGCTCTTGGTCCACTTAGATAGGGTTTTGAGATACTCCTGATAGCACCCTTGCAAAGTCGCCCGGTACGCATTGACGTAGCCAGCTCCCTTTGTTTCGGAATCAAGGATAGCCCTGATCTTGCCGGGGCTGTTCTTCTGAATGTTGATGTTGTTGTTCGACCACATAATCAATGGTAGATAAGGAGTGATGTCGTAGCCATGTTGGTTCTTGAATAATTGAGGCAATCTGGGTGTCCAGGAAATGTTGGATTGGATCTCGAGGCTGTCTTCCCAACCTAAAGTAATGAGGTTAGACTTTTTGCCCACAGTGACAACACGAAGCAAATCAGGGAGCGTTCCACGAACCATAATGACCAACCTGGGAAAGAAGTTTGTCCACCCCACGGCCTAGTATGTGCTTCTCCCAGAATTGTATCACGGTCTGGGCAGCTTGAGCACTAAAGTGATCGACGACAAAAGAGCCTTTGTCAAAGATGGTCCTCGGTGAATCCTTGGGGAAGTCTAAGTTCTTGGCTAACGTTCTTCGCTGGTAAAAGGAGAACAGCCATGGTTCGCCTGAACCTGGTTCAAGGTCCAAAGCGGCAATATGGAGTTCCCCTTGCCTGTTCACGTTATGAGTAGCCGCCTTCAGAGATCCTTCGCGATTTGTGAGTTGGAGGTAGGCCGGGTCGGACGTGTGGTTTGCGTTTGCTGTGACGACTCCCGTGACGGCCGCGACAAGATCCCCCTCTCCCCAACCTGGGAGAGCCATCGTCTTCGCATTGGCTGGGATCGGCTCAGCATATGGAATCTGAAATGCTAGTTAGGTCTCGGTCTTCATAGCTTGACCTGTAGAGGACGTAGGCTCACCAAGTCCCATTGCAGACCTATGTCATTTGACTCAGCTGGGACCCCTTGACCCTGGTTGGGCCCGATGGCGAAATCCATCACCATGTCATTGTCTCGATGGGCTTCCAGGGCCCGACGGAACATAGCTTGGAAAGCAGGCGTTCCAAAGCCGAATTGGCTCCAGTCAGCACCATCAGGGTAGCCTCCCATTTCGCCGCCATAGTTGTAGAAGGGAACGAATTCAACTCCGCCCATGCCAATTTTGCCCGCGTCGGCAATGTCCTGAGCAACAAGTTCAGGATCGACACTCGCATCTGGCAGCCAGTACCTGAAGAACGGGCGAGAAGATGCTGGCGGATTGGCGAACGTCCCGCGCTCTGTGTTCAGAGCCCGCACCTGGTTTTCTATCAAGGCGCAGATGGCGCCGAGACTATACGCCAGCTTCGAAACCTTCATTGTGAATTGTTTCACTTAAGCAACGGGATAGTGCAGGGTAGACGCGGAGCCTGAGAAGACGAAGAGAAACTCAATGCACTCCTTGAAGAGCAACACACCTCTACATAACGGCATGGAAGAATTTCCCACCTCTCAAATATGTCTTACCCCAACCTCCGATGTCGCCTCCTCACCGTACCAACCGAAGTTAGATTCGTCAACCAATTATTCCCAAAGGTACCCCAACCCCATGTTAAGAGCTACCCCATACATCGCACGTCTAAGTGCGTACGCTACCGGCCGGTCCGATCTGCAGGGTTGCGCCCCCAAGGATGCATTTGAGGAACAGGTTGGTATGGACAAGGAAGTTATGTGGCTTTTCCTGTGGGTATAACTCGAGCCACGCTTACCTCGGGACTCTTAGCATCACCAGGGGCGGTCATACCAGTCGAAGGTTTGCAGCGCCCTCCTTGCCTTCTCGTTTGCCGCTGGAGGTGGGATCTCCTCTCAATCTGGAAGCTTCCAGGATATGTGTACCAGCGGATAATTGTTTTCAATCGCGACAGCTCCGGAAACAACTCGCGAGACGAAGTGAAACTTGAGATACAATGTTCTCCTTCACCGCATGACCTGGCTATGTAAGCATCACCAGCTACATCCTTAATCCTCATCAAGCGCTGGGAGTAGCTGCAGCAACTTGTATTAGTGGCACGAACTTCATCCTTGAGCTGTATTATGGTATATCATGTATGTGCATGGCTTATTCTTATTTATTGCTATCCAAAGTTTGCCCATTATATATTCGCTGAACATAATATGAACCTCGTTGGAGGTAGCGCATAGCGTTCAATTTGGGTGTAGGGTACGATAGGACCAAGGACTGATCGGGAGGGGATCGTGCATTTAAACGTGATCGTTTCTTGCCATAACAAACCGGTTCCTGCCTTCTATCTTGCCTAGGTTGCGATTGAGCGAGAGCTATTTGAAGTCTTCTCCATCAGAAGTGTCTATGTTGTAACAATTGATATATACTTATGAGTTAGACCGACTAACATACTTGAGACATGAATGGGAACAGTTAGACAGGCGACATACTTTCTCGAGTAACGATTACGCTTAAGGTCCCATCTGGTTTTGTCTCCTTTGTATGTTGGCTAGGTAGTGTCAGCTCTTATGGGATCAAAATTCTGCCAGAAAGATGACCATGATACTAACTCCACGACTGGCGAGTACCGTGCCATGGACTTCAGCAGCGATCAGTCATGATCCGTCACGGTATTGGCTGCAAATAAGCTTTATCATTATATCAGATTCATCAGAGAAAGTCAAATTTAGAATATATCCGTCACAGCACCTTCCGAGGCATTCGAAACCATGTGTGCGTACTTTGCCAACGTCCCCCTCCGGACCGGCAAGCCTCTCGGCTTCCACTTTCTCAGTCTTGTCTTGATCACTTCCTCAGTAACATGAGGCATCTCGATGCAATTCTTCACTGCATCGATTGATATAACATCCCCATCCTGGATGATTGCAATAGGGCCACCCATAGCGGCTTCAGGGACGATATGGCCAACGATAAACCCATGACTAGCGCCAGAGTATCGACCATCAGTGATCAAAGCCACGTTCATATAACCTCCGCCCTTCAGCGCGCCAGAGGCTCTCAGTTGTTCTGGCATTCCGGGACCTCCCTTTGGTCCCTCATATCGCACTACAAGGACCACATTTTCGTCGCGAGGAATGTTTCCCTGGTCCAATGCTGTGCACAACTGTTGCTCCTTGTCAAACACCATTGCCTTGCCAAGAAAAGAAGAGCCCTCCTTGCCAGTGATTTTGGCAACCGCACCGCCTGGAGCGATATTCCCCCGCAAGATCTCGATATGCCCACTGGCCTTGATCGGGTCATCAAGAGAGCGAATGATTTCTTGGCCTTGTGGAAGAGATGGCCAAGACTCGAGGTTCTCGGCTAATGTGAGGCCCGTAATAGTCATCGTGGAACCGTCGAGTAGGCCAGCAGCGACGAGCAGCTTCTGGACCGATGGGATTCCTCCTATCTCGTATAAGTCCTCCATCATGTACTTACCACTAGGTGCCATATTCGCAATGAACGGGACCCTATCCGACACTCTTTGGAAATCATCCAGTGTCAGCTCGACGTCGGCTGTCTTGGCCATTGCGAGTAGGTGCAAAACTGAGTTCGTCGAGCCACCTACTGCCATGGTCATGACTAGAGCGTTCTCGAACGATGCTTTCGTCAGAAGAGAACGAGGCCTTATGTCCTTCTCAAGACATATCCTTATAACAGGTCCAATCTTACTACACTCTCGCATTTTTGTACTTGACGTCGCTGGTGCGCTGGAAGATCCAGGTAAGGAGAG
Organism: Sarocladiaceae sp. CBMAI 1973; assembly: GCA_021347865.1. Taxonomy (NCBI): domain Eukaryota; kingdom Fungi; phylum Ascomycota; class Sordariomycetes; order Hypocreales; family Sarocladiaceae; species Sarocladiaceae sp. CBMAI 1973. The sequence goes on from WNLN01000260.1 coordinate 43,106, forward strand.
ACCAAGAGTCTCAATAATCGTCGCTAAACTGTTCGCCGTGTACATGCCACCGCACGCACCTGGACCCGGCACAGAGTTCTTCTCGATATCATTGATGATGTCCTCTGGCGAGGCATCTCCATCTTTCAGCCACTGTTTGATTGTGCCAAGAACGTACGCGCCTCTTGCCTCTGAAGGCGTGTTGATGTCGATCGGCCGACCGAGAACTTTGCTGAAGCCTCCCTTTTGGGTACCGCCATAGACAACTATCGACGGTCTGTTGTGCCGAATGATTCCCATGACGCAACCTGGCATGTTCTTATCACAACCGGGAACCACGACGCATGCGTCGTGCGACTGAGCGCATGTCATTGTCTCGATACTGTCTGCGATGATCTCGCGAGACTGGAGGGAGAATCGCATTCCTGTCATTGGTCAGCGTCAGCCATGTATAAACACAGTCTCAGCGGCGAACCCCAACCTTCATTTCCCATAGTTATTCCATCCGACACGCCTATGGTGTGGTACTGCCAGGCAAGAAAGCCTTCCCTTTTGATTGACTGTTTGATGACGTTACCAAGATCTCCGACTACGGTAGAGGACTTAGTTCAGCTATCCTTCTCTTCAAGCTCGGTACCTTTCCGGACAGCATGTCGGAAACGCAAGAACACCAAGGATTCAGTGGACCTACGGTGCATGCTGATCAATTCCTGTTAGATGCAGTCAGAGACCGAGTGAACCATTGCTAACCACTTACTTGCAGGGATTCCCTTCCCATTGCACAGAGGCAACGCCAACGTGAGGGCTCTGCTGCATAGTACGCTCATCAGGAACACCGGCAGCATAAAGCATAGCCTGGGACACAGTCAACGTGGGAAACACAAGGCAGTCGTGCCGAATAGCTTACTTTTGCAGGCGGGAAGTCATGTCCCCTCGTGATGAAGGTGGAGTATCGATTCAAAACTAGATCGCCATCTTCCGTTGCGTCGCTGTTGAGATGGGGGAACTGCACAAAGTCACCATTTGCAGCGACAGCTTCTTCCTTAGATACCGACCCCATGTTGGCGAAAAAAGACCAGGTCCTCGATGGCTGGCGAAAGAGAAGTTACGAAATTGAGAGAGAGGCAGCACTTGCGTTGAAAGGTTCCAGGCAAGCCTAGATCCGTCACGGTTATGTGCCTCCAAATCTCGGGTCGAGGAAAACTAAGCTGAGGTACAAGGTGGTTGAGGCGAGGCGACACGATTCTCTTGGACTGTTGCGGACGGACTAGCCTGGTGGTGCTGTCGGTCGACTGAAGACGTGCCCACCGCAGCCGGACCGGGTGGGCTCCGGCGTGAGATCCATCCCTGAGCCCGGAACATGCTACCGGCAATCGACCTGCAGTATCCAGCTACGGAATGGTAAGAGTCAGATGGACGAAGTCTTTGCAAATGGGGAATTCCAGCTAGTTCGGGGCCCTTATTGATGCAAGAAAGTCCTCAGACATGCCGCACGGGAAGGAGTATTTCGTGCTTCCATAACTCAGAGACCTCGATAAGCTGCGAGCAACACCGAACAGTATCCTCACTCTCCCTATGCTCTTGAATTCCCGTGTTTTATTCACAAGATCTTCTGCAAACGGCACAAGAGATGGCAAAGAGGATTGTCGTCACCGGCGGATCGGGCAAAGCCGGCAGGTACATCATCGAACACTGCCTATCACAAGGGCACCAAGTATTGAACCTAGATCTGGCACCGTTGGCTGGTGATCTTGGTGAAAGGGTTCACACTGTGCGGTGCGACCTCACAGACAGCGGCCAGGTCTATAGTGCTCTCTGCTCTCACTTCCGACTGACCGAGCCCTTTCGAGAGCCCGTCAACGCTCCGCCCGATGCGGTTATCCATCTGGGTGGCATCGCGAGAAACCTCTTGGTCCCAGACGTTGAGACCTTTAGGGTCAATACCCTCGGCAGCTACAATGTTATGGAGGCAGCCTGTCGACTTGGTGTCAAGAGTATTGTCCTGGCGAGCTCAATCTGCGTCTACGGTGTAACATTTGCAGAGGGCGACGTGGACTTCGAAGCCTTCCCTATCGAGGAGAGCTCAGATCCTGCACCAATGGACACCTACGCGTTGTCTAAGCTCTGCTCAGAGAAAACCGCAAGGGGCCTCGCAGCTAGATTTGGAGTTGACATATACGCCCTTCGAATTGGCCCGGTCATCGCACCTCATGAGTACCAGAGCATTTTCCACAGCTATATCAACGAGCCTGCTAAATGGAAGGTCCACGGGTGGTCCTATGTGGATGCTCGCGATCTGGGGAAGATGTGCTTATTGGCACTCAGCAAGAAGGGCCTAGGGTTCCAGGTATTCAATGCAACCAACGATGAGATCACGAATGACTATGATTCGGAAAGCTTCTTGACACAGCAATGTCCACGTACACCATTTAAGCGACCGCTGGGACCCCGAGAAGCGCCCGTCAGCAACGCCAAAATTAAGCTTCTGCTTGGGTTCAGGGAGGATTACAGCTGGCAGCGCATATATGAAAGGTCGGAAGAATAGCAAGCTCAAGTGCACGAGAAGGGAGAGTTCCAATCAACATTTCACATCGCCAACTGGCAGTATCGTCAAACAAATTGCTCATAATCTGTGAGAACTACAGGTCAATCCAATGCTGCGTCGTTACGCGCCAGTAAGTAAAGGATGCGGGTTTCCATTGAGAGCCGATTCTACTGCACTAGGATCTCTGCACTTCAAAGGCCCTCAACAAGACCTCAATGTCATCAGATATAACACGAGAAAATGTAAGGAGCTGCATTATCCAACAAAATTATATCATGCCTGTGAACAGTACGGTAGGTTTCTCCCGAATCCCTCGGAGATGCCAACCCCGCATCACTCGATGAGTTGCATACCAATTGAGATCAGTCCACTGGCATGTTGCCTCTCGGGGTGATGATAGCGCTTTCAGCAGCAGGGAAGGGGTTGAGGGGGGGAGAGCACCTCTAGTAGTAGCGAGATGATTTGAGTGTCGGAACCAATCAGGCTTGCCCGGCCCGTTAGCGCAGGGGAGTCGTCTTCGTGCCAATGCTACCTCCTCTACCTTAGGCTAGTAGCCTCAATCGTAAACACTAGTCTGAGAGGCTCTAGAGGTGGCCGAGGTGCTCAAGCCACCTCCAGGATTGGGTCGCGTGATCCAGGGCTGGAGGACTTGAAGAGCCTAGGCCTGACTGCATCGTACTCTAGACCCCGTATCCCAAGAGTGTAACGATGCGATCTCACTTAGTAAGAGTAAACG